>QLOI01005060.1:0-15622 GCA_003313605.1 Tuber umbilicatum | reverse complement strand
AGCTTGGTCTACGGACTCCCGTGATGAGACACTTAAGCCATTGGCACATACAGGCGCTACCTGCAGCCACTGACGATAAACACCTCAATCAAGACAAGACTACTACGATCTAGAGCTCACTAACAACCTGCAGATATCTTACAGTCGTTCGGAGACATACGGGAGTCGAAAGTCTACCACTTAACCGGAGGCCTCCAGGGCTTCCGGTATACCTTACCTACCTACCACCGTAGGCTTATAAGGATCAGTGGTGTATGCACTCGAGAATCACTTCTTGCGTAACCATGCGATCACCCCATGCCCCCTCATATATCCTGCGAACAGCTTCCGGTCGGAAGTACAGCGACAACATATACGGTATTACACCGCCGTCTTCAATCATAGGCTTTTACTAGTAAACCAGCAACTTCTTTACAGTTGGCCCATGACGCATTGTCTGTACATCGGGGCCAGAGGGGGGTGTTGGACTCAGATTTCTCAATGTTCGTCCAAGGCAAGATTTTCTCCGGTTCGTAGCCCAATCAACGGATTACCCGATTGAGCCCAGATTCGAACCTCTTATATAATCTTGCGTAACAAACAATCCTATGACTTTTCCCGAAACTTCGCGTAACCTTTTATGCTCAAGGTAGGGTAACTCCTATTCAAAAGTAGGGTAACCTGCTTACCAAGGTAGGGTAACTTTACTCCCTAAGGTAGGGTAACTACCTGCCTTAGGTAGGGTAACTCGCCGGAACTCTCGGAGACCTTCCGAACTCGCAGCGTAGATTTCCCTACCTACCCGGTATACCTTTTCTGGTTCGCAGTCTGAGCATTACCCTTTGCTTAGTCCACATGGTAACCCTTTGATAGAGTTACCTGACTAGCCTAACCATAACCCTTCCGGGCTCTGGCATGGGATAAGACTAAGTCTACTGTAAGATCCAGCAGGGTCATTACACATAAGTGCAACCGTGTTTGACCCTGAGAATCTGCCAAGAAAATCCCAAATAATGTGCCTTAATCTAAAGGGTGTGAGGGATATAACCATAAGTCTAAAGAAATAATTATTTGTTGAAAAACTGGAAAGTATGCATAAAGACGGAGAAAGATCTCGAAAACTATAAAGAAAACACATGTGATAATTCTGATCTCTATCATGAAATATTTAATGAAATATACGTCATATATGTCCTAACTATATTAATGTTCTTGAGGTATAGGTAAAGCCATAATACTAACCAAGTATGAGAATACAGGATATTATCAAAGTAAAATAAACATATGAAACGAATAAAAAATTTCAACACTCCTCTACCTCTACCAATATACTTACCACTGAAGCCTGCATCCTGCCTCTCCCCGTAGCCCTGATGAGGAAATATTGCATGGCCACTCTCTATATTGCATGCTCCTCTTCTCCCATCAACCTCACTACTGTCAGAACCGGTCCACTGTTTCCCTCCCAGGACCTTTACTGTACTTCTGTCTCTTGCAGATTCTACATACCATCCAGATCCGTCTCCTATAGGCCATGCTCCTGGCTTTCTGAACCAAACTGTAACCGGGGAGTGACAACCCACCTACCAATAGACACACTCCTCTACATCATATCTCACCTCAACCCTCCTCCAGGAATGTTTCCCACCCTCCCCGCCCTCCGCCTCCTTCCTGAATACCATCCTTCTGTCATCGGTTACATCCTCCTTTGCTCTAAAATCAACTTACTAGCACTTAAGGAATGGTCAGATCTCTCCTCCTCCCCGTACTATACACCCACTTTCTCCACCACTTCTTACCTCTTCATAAGTCTATACTGCTTCATCACAGGAAGGATTCACCCAATGCGGTCATGCTGCAGTTACCTCGCGGCCCACTTATCCTAGTTTGCCCCTCCAGACCACTCCTACACATACCTCAGATGCCATGGTCCTTCAGAAGAAATGAAGCATGTGATCCTAGAATACCTTGCCATGGCCTTGGTACAAGCCACCCACATGCTCTCCAGTCAATCTATCTCTCCTTCAGCTCCCATTTGGAACTCCACTCACCTCTTTGTAGAACTGGTGAAATATATCCATATCACCAGAATCAACTTCTCTGTCCCCAACCTGATGCCTCTACCTGGCTCAGAACGCCCCTCCTTCACCTGCTCTTACCTCCTCCCACAGCACCTCACCCTTCCTTACGCCACCAGGCCTCCCGTGGTCATATCCCTCCTTGTTAGAGACATAGTTGGAGACGCTCTAAACCCAACTGCGACAACAGGCAGAACCCCCACTATGTCACTGGACACAAGTATTATTTTGTTGTTATCATTGGGTTATACTGGTTGTTTTACGTTTAATTATAGTCACCTATTGGATGCAGAGTCAAAAGTTTTATTTAGATATTTTCTTTTGTAATAGGGAATATGAAGAAATTATTGTTTGGTAGTTTTTAGTTTTTTTATTTGTACAGGTTGCATTAAGAGATTTCTTTCGCCATAGCCTCATTGCGACATGTGACATCATGATCTGATAATTAAAATAAGAACTATGAATTAAAAAAAATTAAAAATTAAAAAAAGGTCCAAGGAGATAGATCTTCGTGCAACCACCTAGGGTATTTCCTTGTCTTTAAGATCAATACAACAAATGATTCTTTCTCTATATATGAAGCCGTATGCTTGCAAAATAGGGGACTGCAACTATAGATCCTAAAGCAAGAAGAAGAGTAGACATCAGCATAGTCTTATACTAGTATAATCGAGGCTCCCGGTGAAAAGATAGATCCCAGGGATGCGGCTGTACTGAAGCTTTCTTCGTATCTAAAATGAGGAGCAGCTATGTAAGAGACAAAACGTTAATGGTGAAACTTAATATCATTAAGCCGCAGCTTTACTCAATATGTTCTCGAGAGGATAGTTGATCATCTTAGGAGAAAAGGTCTCCTATTTACTTAAGTAGGATCATATATTGCTAGCTCTTCTCCATCACTCCCAAGCTCACTACCATCGTAAGCATGCCCATCCCCTCTGGGCCTCGGGCTAACATTCCACCGAATGTTAGCCAGCTCTGCCAGTTCCTTATCCGGCATGAAGTGTTTGTGCATCATTCTAATACATACATACAGCTGCAGGAGAAAACTCTTCACGTTGTTGTCCTATTAGTGGTGAAGTATCAGGTCAATAATAAGCTAGTCTAACATTAAACTCATTGTCCCATATGTGTTCATCTATACAGGTCCTATAGACAACCATTCAATGGCATTACTACGTTCTGCAAGTCTATAGTCTTCAACTGTCTTCGACATGATAACTTGGTCTACTGACACCGGTGATGAGGTACTAAAGCCATTGGCTTGTACGGGCACTACCTGCAGCCACTGACATTAAGTACGTCTACTAAGACAAGACTACTATGATCTAGAGTTTGCTAACAACCTTCAGATATCTTACCATCTTTCAGGAGCATAGAGAGGACAAAGATTCACCACTTAGTCGGAGGCCTCCCAGCCTTCCATAGACTTTACGTACCTACCACCGTAGGCTTATAAGTATTAGTGACATATGTACTCAAGAATAACCCTTGATGTAACCATTCAATCACTCCATACCCCCTCATATATCCTATGAACAGATTCTAGTCAACTTGCCGTTGACAACGTATAAGGTTTTATGCTGTAGTGTTCACTCATAGGCTTTTACTAGTAAACCAGTAACTAGCCTTCTGTTCACCTATGGTGAATTGTCAGTATATCAGGGCAAGAGGAGGGTGTTGAACTCAGATTTTCCAATGTTCCACAATAGCAGGCTATTCTTTGATTCGTAGCTCAACAACGGATTATCCAATTTGGCCCATATTCGAACCTCCTGTATAAACACATATTACAAACATTTCTATGATTTTGTTTGGAACTTCGCATAACATTTTACACTCAAGGTAGTTTAACTCCCACCTCAAAGTAAGTGTAACGGGGGCGTTCTGTGGGAAGATGGATCATAAGGATGAGGCCATACTGAAGCTTTCTTCGTACATGAGGGAAGAACAAAGATGTAAGAGAGAAAACCTTAACAGTGAAATTTAATATCATTGAGCCGCAGCTTTGCTCAATAAGTTCTCAAGAGGATAGTTGATTGTCTTAGGAGAAGAGGTCCCGCATATACTTATGTAGAATCATATTACCAGCACCTCTCCATCACTCCTAGGCTTATTACCATCGCGAGCATGCCCATCTCCACTGGGCCTCGGGCTAACATTTTACCGAATGTCAGCTGGCTCTGCTAGTTCAGTATCCGGTGTGAAGTGTTCATGCAGTATCCTGATACATACATGCAGTCAGCTGCAGGAGAAAACTCTTCACATCGTTGTCCTGTTAGTGGCGAACTAACAGGTTACAGATAAGTTGGTATAACGACCCTACTGGATCTTACAGTAGACCCAGTCTTATCCCAAGCTGGAGCCCAGAAGGGTTACGGTTAGGCTAGTCAAGTAACTTTACCAAAGGATTACCATGTGGACTAAGCAAATGGTAATGCTTAAACAGCGAACAAAAAAAGCTATAGCAGGTAGGTGGAGAAAGTGTACGCCGCGAATTCGGTAGGTCTCCGGGAGTTCCGGCAAGTTACCCTACCTAAGGCAGGTAGTTACCCTACCTTAGGGAGCATTGTTACCCTACCTTGGCAAAGAGGTTACCCTACTTTTGAATAGGAGTTACCCTCCCTTGAGCGTAAAGGGTTACGCGAAGTTTCGGGAAATGTCATAGGATTGTTTGTTACGCAAAATTATATAGGAGGTTCGAATCTGGGCTCAATTGGGTAATCCATTGATTGGGCTACAAACCGGAGAAAATCTTGCCTTGGACGAACATTGAGAAATCTGAGTCCAACACCCCCCTCTGGCCCCGATGTACAGACAATGCGTCATGGGCCAACTGTAGGGAAGTTGCTGGTTTACTAGTAAAAGCCTATGATTGAAGACGGCGGCATAATACCGTATACGTTGTCGCCATCCTTCCGACCGAAAGCTGTTCGCAGGATATAAGGGGGGCATGGGGCAACCGAATGGTTACACGAGAAGTGATTCTTGAGTGTATACACCACTGATCCTTATAAGCCTACGGTGGTAGGTATGTAAGGTATACCGGAAGCCTGGGAGGCCTCCGGTTGAGTGATAGACCTTCGACTCCTGTATGTTCCCAAAAGACTGTAAGATGTCTGGAGGTTGTTAGCGAGCTCTAGATTGTAGTAGTCTTATCTTGATTGAGGTGCTTATTATCAGTGGCTACGGGTAGCGCCTGTATAAGCCAATGGCTTAAGTGTCTCATCACGGGAGTTCGTAGACCAAGTTATCTTGTCGAAGACAGTAGAAAACGATAGATTTGTCAAACATAATAGGACCATTGAATGGTTGTCTACGAGACTTGCATAGAAGAATACGAATGGGACAGTGAGTTCGATATTACACTAGCTTATCAGTAACCTGTTAGTTCGCCACTAACAGGACAGCGATATGAAGAGTTTTCTCCTGCAGTTGATTGCATTTATCAGGATACTCCATGAATACTTCACGTTGGATAATGAACTAGCAGAGCCAGCAAACATTCGGTAGAATGTTCGCCCAAGGCCCAGAGGAGATGGGCATGCTCGTGATGGTGGTGAGCTTAGGAGTGATGGAGAGGAGCTGGCAATATAATTCTACTTAAGTATATGCGAGGCCTCTTCTCCGAAGACGATCAACTATCCTCTCAAGAACTTATTGAGTAAAGCTGCTGCTTAACGATATTAAGTTTCACTATTAAGGTTTTCTCACTTACATATTTGTTCTTCACTTTGCGTACGAAGAAAGCTTCGGTACGGCCGCATCCTTGGGATCCATCTTCCTACATGGAGCCTCCGTTACACGCTATTAGATTCATGTGAGTAGGGGGTAGTCATGTCATGAACGATTCCATGCTTTAGAAAAAGGTTCAGTATTTCGTTATTAACATACTCACCACCACCATCAGTTCTGAATCGTTTTATGGTTATGCTGTCTTAAATTTGGGGTTTGTTGAAGAATTGTGTAAATACTTTCACTGTGTCGGACTTGGCTTTAATGGGTTAACTCCAAGCATAGTGAGTACAGTCATCGATGAACATAACATAGTACCAAGAGTTTCCAAATGTAGGTGTAGAGAACTTTCCACTTAAGTCAGAATGGATTAACTCGAATGGTGTATCACATGGCTCGTCTGTTGATTTTGGTTTGCATTTAGTAGACTTGGAGGTAATGCAGGTTTCACATTGCCAATCTTTTGAAACTTGAGGTATTGTAAGTTCGTCGGAATAGTTAATGGTTTGGAGGTATTTAGGAGAGGGATGACCTAGTCCTTCATGCCACTGCTTGTAAGTCATCTTATCCGTCTTTTCCTTTTTCCTCTTGTACAACATAATCTTGACCGTCTAACTTTCCCCAAAGAACTTCTGCTTTATTCTCCCTAGAAACATACGTATCCTTTCCACTACTGCGCAAAGAAAATCCTTTTCCCATAGAATCGATAGCGCACCATGATATCAAATTACAAAACCTAATTTAGAAACCAAAAGAACACGTTGAGGGTAGACAGGAGTGACAAGGCCATTAGATGTTATAGCCATGATCTTCTCTGTCCTACGGCAACATAACTCTATTACCGAGTCATCGCCTAACATGACTGTGCTTTTTTCCTGTTTGTAGTTTATAAGAAGGTCTAAGTTACTTGTCATGTGTGAGCTTGCGCCAGTATCGATTACCCAATGATGTGAGTGTGGAATCTTTCCCGCAGATAGATGGGAGGTATTTGTACTAACCTGTTCGGATATCTCTTTCTTGCCGATTTTAGCTGAGTGAACAGCTTTCGTTTCCTTCTTCTTAAGGTTGTCAGTCTTCAGTTTGTGACATTCCCTCCAGGGGTGTCCTTCGCAGCGTGTAGAGGGGTAGTGCTTTTTGCAATAAGAACATTCCTTTGGGTTGGTAGCCTGTTGCTTCTGTGGTTGTTGTTCCTTTCCTTTTCTTTTGATATCAGTGGTTTTATACGCCTTATCATCCTCAGTGCTAGCCGAGGCTCTCATGTCCAATAACATGTTTGAAACATGATCGTAGGTAAGGTCCTCCTTGGTTTGGAGGTTGTCGACGATATTACTCATTGAGTCTGGAAGGGAACGGAGGAGGAAAGCAGCTTTGGCTTGACGGGATTCGAACACTGCCTCAAAAATAAATGGCAAAATGTATCAATTGGTAGCGGTAACGGTAGAGCAAAGGTGTTGCATTCGATTCCATCAGGTAATGAAGGTGTTGATTTGCCTGGCGATGGGCGTCGTGACATTGTACGTGGTATTGAGGACAGCGTTGAGTTTGTCAAAGTAGGAGGCCGTATTTTCTCTAGCAAATTTATCTTCGAAGGCCCTCCATATGGCCGGTGGTGTCTTGCGGGTAGCCAACATGATAAGCCATTAGGGGTCGATTGTTTCCAAGAAATAGGCCGAAGCCCATTGATAGCGATCGCGAAATTCATCTATTGGTTCGGCATTTACTACCTCTTCATTTTCATTCTTTATTTCTTCTAGTATAACCTCAGCTCCTATAATAATATCCCAGCTATTATATAGTTTGAGGATATGTTGTGTGATTTCGCGCCAGGATTGGTAGTTCTCGGAACCAGTAAGCTTTAGGATGGAGCTTAATTTATAACTAAGTGCCCAAGCACTCTTAAAATTGCTAATGCGAGCTCATGGTTGTGGTGTAAGAGGAGGGAGAGGGGCAGTAGTTGTTGTGGCTGATGGTGATGTCATTTTGGTTCGTTTACAAGGCGAAAAACCTCCGAAAAATCTCCGAAAAAATCACATGACCACATACCCCGTGAAATCCACACACTTGTCTTTACTAAGGAGAGGCTTTCTAATACTATTACTGCTTGACCTGCTTGAGTCTATGACAGAAGAGGAAGCTAATATTATAGACCTCCTGAGAGCAGAGAAAGTGTATGGGGGAGTGCGTGGAAGTCGCATAAGCGAACCTGAGGACAGAAGAGAAGACGGAAAGAAAGGGCAGAAGGTGTCCTAGTTATAGTGGTTGCAACGCAGAGAATGTTCCGCCAAGAAGTTTTGTTGCAGAGAATGTTTCGAAAAATGCTTTGATTCGACAAATGTTTTGTTTCAATGGAATGTTTCGTTTCGTTGCAAGCAATAGTTTCATTTCAATCGTCAGGATGTTGCGATTGGTGGGACGAGGTACATTGTTGAACTTAGAATGTTTCGCGTGAAACTTGCGTCGCTATAGGGGGAACACGTAAGTGTATATTGTATAGCTATGAATGCCTCGGGCTCATAACTTATTGAATTGTGTGAACAGGACAATCTTGATAGACTATATAGAGTATACAGTCGCGATACTAAAAGTGTATTGCGGGCACGTTAAGCGAGGAGGAGGTATTTGATATGAAGCAAGATTGGTTGAGATTCTTGTCCTCAATTCTCCTAAGCGAGGTGGGCAGTAGCGTCTATATTTACAGGTTTGCATCCTCCGCATACATTCCGTGTATCTTATGAAATAATAGGAAAAACATAGGAAGAAACATAAGTGCAACCGTGTTTGATCCTGAGAATCTGCCAAGAAAATCCCTAATAATGTACTTTAATCTAAAGGGGTGTGAGGGATATAACCGTGAGTCCAAAGAAATAATTGTTGGTTTAAAAGAACCAGAAAGTATGCATAAAGACAGAGAAATATCCCGAAAACTATAAAGAAATCACATGTGATAATTCTGATCACTATCATGAAATATTCAATGAAATATACGTCATATATGTCCTAGCTGTAGTATAGTTCTCGGGGTATAGGTAAAGCCGTAACACTAACCAAGTATGAGAATAAGCAATATTATCAACGTAAAATAAACATATGAAACCAATCAAAAATTTCAACAACACTTACTTTACAACAAACTTCAATACCGAGCTAAGTGGACCAGTTTTCCTCCTGAACATGACAAAGTATAGTATCCAGCCACTAACACCACTAATGCTGAAGATACCATCAAACGCCGGTTTCGCCGGAAATACACCCCGAAGTCCAGTAACAGTTTGTTGGGATGACGGATGGGGTGACTTTAAAGAATTCTAAACCAAATTCCTTAATATCAAAAACAAAATCAAATATGCACAAAATTATTAAAGCTATTGCCCGCTTAATGACTGTCAAGGCCATTTGGATGGAAAACAGAGATACCATTGATTCCTACAAGAAGAGAATGCTATGAAAGATTCTTCCTCTAGAGAAGAAGGATGGATGTAAATCGAATAGGAGTACAAAACTTCCACACTTCCTACAAGGCCATGCCACGAACACATTACCTGGTATGGTTACATATACAATTTCTGTCAATACCATCGGGAGAAACAATATGAATAGCGATGGGCTACAGGGACGAAGCCCACCCCTGAAAGGTTGATAAAAATTCAAAAGAGATGCAAAGTCTAAATGCTTGGATAAAGGAATTCAAGATACAGGTCAGAAACCACCAATGAACCTTAGATGAAGAATAAAAACCACTATTGAACTCCCAAAAATATGTTTTAGGATCAATGGCACCTGCAGTAACAATGTGAAAAGTAAATGATTCCCTTCAAAGAACACGCGAAAAAGAACAATTTACTTACAAAGCAGAATGTAAACGAGTCAGATGGATAATGAATAATGTAAAAAGACTCTGTACAAAGATGATAGAAGACTTCTATGGCATGAGATACAAGAAGGAAAAACCAGAAGAACCAATACAATGAGTTTCAATGGTTTGGTAATATTGTTAAGAGGAGGAACCAAATGCTTGGCCATAAGGGACTATGGCCAAGTGAAGATGGGAGCTAATGCCATCATACTCGACTGACTTATCTATTTGGCACCATGACTCAGGTCCAAGTTACAGGGTTTCATCTGCTATATGAGTTTTATATAATTTTAGTATGCATGATATGTTCTAAGATTGTGGCTCAAACCAATTTTGTGGCTCAAGAAGGAATTGTGGCTTTATTTAATTAATGTTTACAAAATAGATTTTATTATTTTATTATTTTGTTTAACATTGATTTTTTTGTAATCTTGCCTGCTTTTAAATTCCAGAAACTATCAGTTTAGATATAGTTTATTTATTGGCTCTAGTAATTTTTCTTTTCTTAAGATATGCTTTCAAGCTATCTAGTAAAGGCTTTTGTTCTGCCCTCAGAGCATTCTTCTTTGCACTCAATGCTTTTTATAGTTACCTTCATGCCTTTTGCAATTCTTCATCTTCATCCTTTTGTGCAATCCCAGATGTATCCCCTACATATAATACTCCTCCTTTTTGTAATAGCCTTTTATTTTGTGCCCTTTGTCTTGCATTTCTTGCCTGCTCAGCAGCTTGAGTATTTTCTAAACGCTCCATTACTAATGTACCTACTTGTGCTTGAGCTAATCCTTGCAGAGGAACTTTCTTCAACTTTACTAATAATTTGTAGGTATTAAACTATATTAGAACTTATTAAACTTTAATTATTTTTATTTAATAGGCTTCTAAATGGATTCATCGATTTTTCATAGTTCATATTTATTTAGAGAGAAAACTCCTTTGATATCCTTTGATTTTGATTCATTTACTAAAAATTCTTTATTTAATTTGATTAATTTCTATTTGTTTAAGTATTATTTATTATAAGAGTTAAATATGTTTTAAGTTTCTACCAGCATCTATTGAGCCACAATCTCCTCTTGAGCTACAAAATTGAGCCACAAAATTGGGTTGAGCTACAATCATATATTAAGCTGCAAACTGACGTTGAGCTGTAAGTCACATTGACAGAGTACCCAGGAAAACTAAGCCAGCAAATTTTCTTGGATTGTAGCACTATTGCTGCAACCTTGGCACGAGTATGAATACCATTTAGCCCAGAGAAATTTTCTCAATTACTTTAAACATCATCTGAGTACTGATTACTACCTCTCATTCTAATACCAGTAGTTCACGCTAATGGGGAAGAGGCTCTCTTCTAATTGATTGCCTGATACTGTCATGGGAGACTGTGACTTACTAGTCTTATCTGAAATACATAGTGGCCAGCTTCCTTTTGTAGCTTTTAGGAAAGTTATTAATAATTAATCTTCTTTCTAGATCCTCAACTAACTATTTGAAAAGTTTCTTTACTATTCTTTTCTACTGTCGTATATGTGTATTTCTCCATTCTTAGCAATGATACTAACATACTAATCATTATCATTAGTTATATTGAACTTTGTCATTCATGAAACAACAACTGAGGGAGTGTTTGCCCCGTACCTGATTATGATTTGAGATCAGGTCTTGGCGATTTGAAATCAGATTTTTAAAATCCAAATCAGGTTAACTTGAAATCATGATTTGAGATCAGAACATGCCAAACACCACCTGATTTGATTTCGATTAGGTCATAATCTTTGTAACTAGGATAACTACTAGATTTAAAAAATGTATATATCACGTAAAGTTTAAGTTATATAATTAATAAAATAATATATTTATAATAAATGTAATAACAAATTCAATTTAATAGTAGTAACTTATTAGTTATTACATCTGTGAATTGCTCTTATATGCTAATACAGTTACTTCATAGAAAAAAAACCCTCTCTAATTATTTGTCCAACAATTGATCCTAACCTATTTTTCAAAAAATATTAAACAACATAACCCCAAATCAAGTACCTAAATTCCAAATCAAAATCAGATATCAGATCAGATTACACAGTGGGCACGCCAAATACCACCTGGTTTTAAATTGTGATTTCAAGTCAAATCACCTTTTCAAATCACAATCACGGTGGGCCAAACACCCCCTAAGCTTATTACTTTGAGCGACACTAACTGATTTGGCTTGTTATATCATATTCTTGAAGAGACTCTTTCATTCTATCCATAAGAATACATGGTACAAAGATTCACTGTTTGTTTCTTGCTTAAATTACTTTTCTTGTGATACAAGATTATCTTTGTTTAATAGTATTAATCCTGCATTACGCTAACATATTTTGAATTAATCTAGCATAATATTAAACATTATAAATTGTGTTCGCATAATAATAATTCTGCTCTCATTGAGAGTTGAACACATGACGTCAAGAAATATGTCACAAGGCTAATTACCTAGATCAACGTGAGGCATATACCTAACATAAGCATTGCTGGAAGAGGATTAAGGAAAAGTTCCACCAAAGTGTTATGGGTAACCAACTCAGAGCTCAGTAGAGTAAGGTTAAGCATTTTAAGTGTTCGATAATGGAGTAGTGTCAGGAAGGCGTCGTAATTTAATCGCTAATACTCGTTTTCACTAAAACTACTAAGAGTATGACGTGTAGATAATAACTTGTTATATCGATAAGATCTCTTCTCCATTGCTCTCTGTCTAATAGCTGGGGAGGAACTCTTATATTTATATCCTGCGTGAGTTTCCGCGGCCAGTACATCTAATACCTATACTAACTAAGTACCTCCGTAACAACTACTAGTCTTTCGTCTTATCAATCCTATGTGTGAACACTCGTAGACCCTGAATAATTCCTTGCTTCTGGTCATTTAGCCTATTGTACTTCATCTTCCTGAAGGTGTGCGAGACTCCGCCAGTCGGAAGTAAACGATGCCTTTGCCATATGAACTTAGTCTGAGTATGCCGCCCAAATGCGAACATACCAGTTGTTCCTCTGTTATCAAGGTAATCAGTCTCAATTTCAGACAACGGTGACAACACAGAGGCATGACTGCATTATCTTTATGTAGAGTTGGTAGGCTTAGTGCTCCATCGCTTCTTTGATTTGCCTAGCGAGAATAGGCTTGCAGCTATGTCTTCTTAACTCCCGTCCGTTCTTGTAGACCTATGACTATTTGTAGTCGGTCAACGTGAAGCATTATTGTTTTCTGATTTGGTAGGCTTTTCTGCTCACGCAGATATCATTTGTATCTTATACTGGATTCCAGTTGTATGAGCAGTGCACACTACCTGTCTCACATATCCTACAAACAACTTCTGGTTGGACGGATGGCGACGACATATATGGTATTACGGGGAAGCTGCCAATTTCATGATTTTTGCTGGTAACTAGCAACTTCACATGTGTGTACTGCAGGCGACGTCCGGGCCCTCCATCTGGGTCAAAGGAGGGTGTTGGAATTGCATATGCCTAACACAAATCTTTCCTGATATCTATAAGACAAAAAGGAGCCCTGAAATTGTAAGAAGATGTCTATCGAATACTCTATCAGAGGATTAAAGCAATAATATGAATGGAGATTTTTTGAAAAACTTTGAGAGTCTATACCTAAGAGGGTGGCTGCTGTGCTGGTAGCAAAGGGATGGTACACAAAATACTAAAGGTTTTTTCTTTAAAAATTATTTCCTATTTTCTTCTATATTTATAAAATATGTATTTGAAATTTCATTTCTTTCTGTATTGTGGTTGGTTGGTAGTTCATAAAAACATAATCGGCTATGTGTTGTTGTTGTGTTGTCAGCCCGAGTTTTTTGTCAGCAGACTTTATTACAGACTGATCTGGTATGCACCTATCCCTTGCCATGTTTCTGAATTATCAAGATGGTAGAAGGAGTAAGACTCATCGAGTACTAGCAGCCAATCAGTTGTAACTTAATCTCAAGTGGGTGAAAGAACCCGTAGCACAACCAGGAGAATATTACTAAGAAGAAAGTAATAGCCAGTTCCCCTCCTATTTCGCGTTGCTCATAGTCGGGAAAAGCAAGTGAAACGCAAAAGCAAGTGAAACACAACGCAACACAACGGAAAAGCAAGTGTAATGCAACACAAAAGCAAGTGCAACACAATATAACACAATAACTTTTTTTAAATTTTTTATTAAATTAATGTACATAATACAAGTTATAAAACATATATCTATATCTCCAGATGTGTTTATCTAGCCTCAATTCAAGCGTATAAAATCAGCATTTCTGGTAATAGAGTCATCTGAAATACATGAAGAATCAGAATCTGATTCACAAGCAAGATCGTCATCATCACTCTCTGTGATACCAGCTCTTCCATCATTTGCCATTTGTATCCTACATCCCTCATCAACTGGTTGTCTTTGCGTATATATTTCAACATCTATTTGTTGATTATCATCCTGTAATTGTGGATCAATTACGTTGCTAGTATTCATAGCGCCTGGATCAAGTAACAATAAAGCTTGTATGAGGTTGGGAGGTGCTAGATGTGACTCAAGATCTGCCGCTGTCGGATTCTTTTCTGGATCCGGAATTGCAATCAATAGCTCTGGCGGAATAGTTCCACCTTGAGTTTGAAGATTGTAGATTTGCTGCTTTCTTTCTCTTTCAGCCTTTCGAGCATTGATTCCACGACGATTGCTGGTTTGTGAATGCTGGTTTGGTCCTGCTAATTGATTATGATGGTTAAATAGAAATTCACTGGTATGAAAGAGGATTTAAATACTTTATTTTGAACTAATATTATTTACATTAAGCTCAATAACAAATAAACTAAAAAAATAACCATGGACCTGCATTCTATTGTATTACACTTGCTTTTATATTGTGTTGCACTTGCTTTTGTGTTGTATTACACTTGCTTTTGCGTTACATTACACTTGCTTTTCCGTTGTGTTGCGTTGTGTTTCACTTGCTTTTGCGTTTCACTTGCTTTTCCCGACTATGAGCAACGCGAAATAGGAGGGGAACCGGCTATTATGTGAGAAAAGAAAAATAGAGCTGAGGAGATACTGGACTGCATGAACTGGTACGAACTGCCAGGTACAGTATATTCAAACCTGATCCCTCACCGGTCTTGCTACAGGGTTAAGATAGAACAAGGTATGTGTACTCTTAATATTCTGAACAGGGTCTTCCAGATTGAAGTACTAACTTGTTAATGTGGTAGTGAAGTATGGTGTACTTACCAAACAAGCATGGATCCATATGATAGCAACGAGAAAGAAGCACAGTCGGTTTTAGGCTATGGCCCAGAAAGCAATATTCAAAACGAGCCTGCCGACCATGAAGAGGGAGACAAAAAAGGTCCAATAGAACAGTTAGTAGAGCAGGATGTTTCCGAACAGGCAATTGAGCATACAGGTTCCAGCTGTGTTTCTCTTCCGCCAGTTCCACTGTTTGCTCTTTATAAATATTGTCAACCAGAGCACAGCTGGAAGGTTATTCTTCCTCTTGATTTTACCGTAAATGTGGAATTAGAAGGTAGTAATCATATAATAAATTCAGAAAAGTATCATACATGATTGCTAATAGTATGAATTTAGACTCAGATATACCAATACTAGGCAGCTTTTTCTAGCTTTTCTTTTCAGAAAATACTTGGAGCTGACTAGTACAAAACACAAATCTTTATGCACATACAAAGGAAGCAGGCAAGAGTGGACGGCCATGGAAAGATTGTAACGACCCTGCTGGATCTTACAGTAGACTTAGTCTTATCCCATGCCGGAGCCCGGAAGGGTTACGGTTAGGCTAGTCAGGTAACTCTATTAAAGGGTTACCATGTGGACTAAGCAAATGGTAATGCTTAGACTGCGAACCAGAAAAGGTATACCGGGAAGGTAGGGAAGTCTACGCTGCGAGTTCGGAAGGTCTCCGAGAGTTCCGGCGAGTTACCCTACC
>QLOI01005058.1:0-13823 GCA_003313605.1 Tuber umbilicatum | reverse complement strand
GGGGGGGCTGGACGTGTGGAATGACCAATACTTGTGTGGTGGTACTGTACTGTACGAGTACTCGAGTAGGTGTGGGACCTCGCCCTGCCAGGGAGATGATATCGCATAGTCTAATATGGTGAGCCTCGTTCTCGCGCTCAGAGGTCAAGAGAAAGTGCGGCGCGATATACGAGTTCCTTTGGATATAAACTCAGTAAATTTATCCTAGATAAACCTAACTTTTGAGGAGAGAGTTGCCCTCGGGGGTAGGATTTTCGCAAATATCCACCGCGGGGCGTGGCCCCCCGGAGCCTTTGCCATTTATTGTATCGCTTTGTGAGAAATACTGACTCACGCCTTATTGGGGACCTCCTGTAGTGAGAACCAGTTTCACCGGATTAACTGTACCCGGTATGATATTGTATATATCATACTTGGAGTACAAGTACCGTAGTCTATCTACGAGTGATTGGTCGTGAATTTCCCATAGTGGCTGTGACTACGTGTCTGTGGCGGTGGCTGTCTATCAAGTCTCCTAAATACAATTGCACCGTATTCTTTGTACCGGTAACCATGCCTATCATACCGCAACAAGTTAAACCCGGTGACGTATTCCAACGGCCCGCCAGCCAGTCCAAGCTTTCTTCCCCTTCTCCCATGAATAGGATTCGCGGTTCAAACCTGGTTCCGCCCGTCAATGAGAAAGGGTTTGCCAACCTTGTGTCGTGGCATTCGTTTTCTACCCTACTCGAATTCGAACCCTCTCTCACTCATCCTCTCCCATCACATCGTGGGAGGTCGGTTTGATACCTGGGCTCGTGGGATTTAGATTACTTACCGCACGCAATGCTGGAATACCTGCCCTGGAAGAGAAAGGTCAAAGAACCTACCACTGCCTCTGCCGTGTTGACTCATAATGAGGCGGCGGAGAAGCCAGCCACTGCCGCTGCTCCCGCTACCACAACCGCGGCGCCGGAATCCCCCAAACCGGTCCTGTCCCACCACGACGAAGAGTTCCTGAAGAAGACCCTCGAAGACACCGAAGATCAACCCGTCGTTATCCTTGAGGGCTCTGGGTCCGCCACGCCGAGTATTTCCCCGAGTGTTGCTCCGCTCGCGGCGCCCGCGCCGGAGACTCCGGCGGCTGCTAGTACGAGCGATGATGCGGAGGTGAAGGGTAAGAGTAAGAAGGAGGAGAAGGAGGAGAGGGCGGCTGAGTGGAAGGAGGGGATTAGGAATCGGTGGGAGGGGTTGAGGAGGTCTGCGTCTAGCGCTGTTGATAAGAGGAAGGGGAGGGGGAAGGGGAAGGAGAGGGAGAAGGTGGAGGAGGGATTGGAGGTTAAGGAAGGTTTGTCGCTTCTCCTTGGTAGGGGTGATGGGCGGGTACTGACTTGTGGCTCGTAGAAGAGAAGAGTGAGGAGGATGAATTGAGGAGGGCGCTGGATGGCTTGAATCTGGCCGCAGAGGGTGTATGTTTCCCCCTCTCCTCCCCCCAAGTGTCTATGTCTATTCCTTCTAACCATGATGCTATGATGTTAGGGCCGCGCCTTCTCTATTTCTCCGGCGACAGCCCAACTCCTCGACCGTTTCACGCAAATCCTCAAAGACCTTGTCAACGGCGTTCCAACGGCATACAATGATCTCGTAGAGGTAATTCCATTTTTATTCCCCCGATTCATATGTAAATTGTGAACCATGCTAGATGAGTACAGCTTTTGACGGTTGCCGTTTTTCCTGTCTATCTTTGTTTTCGCGTATGTGTTAGACTAAAGCTAATTTCCCCCACCCAGCTCCTCGAAAGCTCTTCCAAAACCTTGGAGGAAACATTCAATTCCCTGCCCAGCTTCCTGCAAAAGATGATAAAGACATTCCCGAAAAAGATGCAAGCTAACGTGACGCCTGAACTCCTTCGTACCCCCCCCCTTTCCCTGCCCCCGCCCCCTCCATAAGCCATTAGTCTAATTGAATTTATCAAGGCACCGTAGCAGCCGCGACCCCCGCCGCCGCCGCAGAGGTCGAGAGGCTATCTTCGATCCCAAGTCTAAAAGAGATAGTTACAAAACCGGGATTACTAATGGGAATTCTAAAGAGCGTTATTAACCTGCTCAAGACTAGGTTTCCCATGGCCCTTGGAGGTGCGAATCTGGCGATTAGCATGGGGTTGTTTGGTGGGCATACTGATTTTTTTCTCTCTGTCTTGCGTCGAAGGGGGTGGGCTAACGGAAGTGTCACAGTTGTCTTGTTTGTCCTTTGGTACTGTTATAAGCGTGGTAGAGAGGAGAGGCTCGCGGTAGAGGCACAAGCCGAGGGCGAGGGGGCAGCGATAGGAGGGGCGCCGACGGTGGTTGTGCAAACCGAGGGGGAGGGGGCGGAGGGGAAGAAGGAGTGTTGATTCTGCCTACGCCATCGGAGGGTTGAGGTGACTGCGGGGTTGGTTGGTATATACGATACGGTTCATGTGGACGCGCGCAATGTCTTGCTATTCATCCTTCTCGTCTTTTTCTCGTTCGCCTTCAAGACTTGATGCCGCACATCTCTTTTGTTTATTTTCCTTTCTTGCGTGCTTTCTGCTATCGCTTCCAAGTATGTCTTTACGATGGGTATGAGTAATCATGTTGGCTGTTTGTGTATTTTTCCAGGAATAATAACTGGTGGGAAATTGTGTTCTTCCGGAGTCTGTGTTGTGTGGGTGGAAATGATTGAGTGGTGGAAACTTTGTTACAGTAAGGGTACGGGTAGGGTTGTCGGCAAGTTCTTTATGCCATGCCAATGTGCAGGAAGTAATATCAGTGCAATGAGATCAACCAATGGCACACAATTCGGCACAGATTCAATTGCTAAGTATGGGTGAACCTGATTTCTACCGAACCTCGCATGTGCACTGTACTGTACAGTACGTTACGAACTCTACGAGTACAACTCTTGCCCGCTTCGAGACCTTCCACTGTTGAAATCCATCTTGGAAATGCGATTTGTTTCTCCCCTGTTTTATTTGCATGGTATTATACGCCTTTTGCCTGGGGCGCCGAGTATATTGACGTGAGGCTGTGGAGCTGTACCGCAAGCGATAGGAAAAGAGCAAGGGGGGTGTGGCATACCGGTACGAGTAGTAGAAGTAATATAGTTAGGTGAAGGGCGCCGCAGCGAGTAATGGAGGTTACCAGCACTGTATTCCACATCTTGAACGAAAAATCTTTAACCCTCATAATATCATAATATCGTAATATCAAGAATCTGGAGTTGCCATTCCGAGTCAAGGGGTGAGGAAAGAAAATACGTTCATTATCATAAAGCTTTTTTCTTCCACTTCTTCTAATGCAAGACTGATCCGCCATAACTTGCACACCTTAAGGGGAGGGCTGGTCTTCGGTTCCTCGGGAATCCGGGCGAGATGGGGTTTTCTCCTCGTCCTGCACTGCGTTTGGTTGTTCATACGGTATCGTACGGTAACTCACTGAGCATGGTTGAGCTCCGGCCTTACTAATTGCACTGGTAATAGCAATTTGATTCCGGAATCTTGACGGGAGTACCTTATCTGGTGTCGGTGGGTATTATAGACCTCGGTCTCATGCAGAACGGACGTATTCGCTTGGAAGCGTGTCGAGCGGGTATGATACGAGGTTTGTTAGGAGGGATGGGGGGATGGCAAGGGATTCCTAGTATTTACGCTGATGATTCTCTCTCCTCCTCTCTCTCTCTTTCCTTCCTTCCTTTTCCCCCTCTTATCGGGTTTTTGCGCGTGCAGGTACTAGTACATACTGCGGAAGTACGCTACACTACCTGTACGAGCACAAAACAGTACCAGAGCGATGGAAATGGTGATCTGACGTTGAGTGAGCCGGATAATACGGTACTCACGTGACCTATCGGGGAGCTGGTTAAAAGTATCGTATTTTTGACTCCCAATTGAGCTGAAATGTGGGAAAGGGGGGCTGGGGGGGAAATAGAAGTGTTCACCTTTCTGTCGTGATGGGTCCACTTGCATCCGATGACAGACGAAATTCCACACGGGCATCTGTCAGGATCAGAAAACTATTTCTGTCGACCCCGCGCAAGGCCCACGGGGACGGGGGTCATGGTTCCCCATTTTCATGGATATCATACCGGCGCTGGAAGTTTACCCCTGCCATCGATGGATGGCATTTCAAGGGACCCGCTTGGCGGATGTGCTCCCACGATTTACTCGCCGCGATGGGGCCTTCCTCGCTTCCCCATCTTTTTATGGACTGACTCATGTTCGAGGAGCATTGGGACTCTCGTGCCGGTCGTCATAACGCACAAGTACCTTGTACCATGTCGGGATGGTACCCGAAGTACCTCACTCCCGGTGAAGCCGTAGAACCGTTGGACCAGAGGCCCATGCCACAATTTGGCGACCAGGAACAGGGGTTGTGGGTCTCCGATGGGGGTTTCGCTGCCGGATATCGGTTCTTGTGATACGGTGTGCTATCGGTATTTCGGATGTTATTGGATATTCCAAATACAATATCATACTTGTACTTGTGCGAACTTTGGCGGGGTTGTTGGGCAGGGATTGCCTGCTGGACTGGCTGCTAGGGGTTGTGGACCTTGTGGTGTTGGAGCGACTCTTATGGGCGCAGTTATGGACTCTGTGGGTGGCTGTTTGTTGTATTATCGTGGGCTTGAGCCTGTCGTACGGTATTACTGTTGGTTTCTATCTATTTGGGTCCGCACTTTGCGAAGTCATAGCATCTGGGATCGTACCGGTATTATTGAAGGCTACAGTACAAGCACCGCGGGCAATATGGCTCACGGTATTCTGGTTCGGGGAATTATCTCCGGTTTTCTGGCAGCGGGTTTGGCATTGCCAAGTGGTAAGATACTGCACACAACGAGTACGGTTCGGAGACATATCTGATCCTTGATCCTGCATTTCGCACTGGAAATGATTCTTTTCCTATCTTTAATACACCGGCACTCTACAACCAGAAGTTATCCACTACGCGAAATATCGCAATTCGCGGTAGGAATATCGAGATTTGAGAAAACTGCTCACATTCCTGCAGCTCGTGGTGAGCTGTTGGAATGTGGAATTTTCGAAATATGCACTGCACCGTGCTTGAGTGCCGCACCTTTCCTTGTTATCCGCCGTGCAGATTCCCGCCGCTAAAACTGGATCTCCGAGATCTCCTGCTAGTGCCATGGACCCAGGCGGTATTCCAGGGTCTACGGATGGCATGAACGGTGGACATGGACATGTCTTTGTATCCTCTCCCATTTGAACATACGACATAGTGGGAAGTCACAAGTAGCTTAGCATGGACACAAATCACTTATATTATATTCGTTTTTAACCTTTAATTTTCATTCTCCTCCCTCCATCCTTTTTCCATTCCCACCTGCGGGGGTGCTGCCTTGCGATGGGTATTGCGCACATAATGGCTAATAGTGAATCGTGTCGGCGAACTGCAGTGCAAAGATTCTTGGTCATGCGGGCTGTATTCAGTCTCGGCACGCTATCGAAACCTACGATTGCGCTCAACCCCTCTTTTGCAGAGCGCACGGGGCGCGGAATGCTCGTCCTTCCAAATCGTCGCCGAAATAGCCTTGACTTTGGATGAACCATTTTGCGCTAGTCACCGTGACTCACTCGGATGGGTAGGGGTTATTTTTTGATTTTTTTTCTTGCTGGGGGCTGTTTGCTTGGGGTTTTTGTTTTTGGAGTGCTGGCAAGTTGAATATCGGATGAGTACCGTAGGAGGCACAGTACCATAAATAATCCGGAGGGACAACCCGAGAGATGAGTATTCGGAAAAAATGGCCTTCTCCAGGAAAGGCTTGTTAGAGTGCTACCCCGTCGCCAGTGCTGTATTATAATCTTTGTGTCATGAAACTTTGCAGGATGGATCCCCCGTATTGTACCCCCCCTCTGCGTCCGGGAACATCTAGTGGTGCGCTCAAGTACGCTCGTCGTGTGAAAGCGTGTTACTAGCCATGTGAACGGCAGGCCGTTATCATACCAGCGGGAAGGAATAATGATTCCGGGCCCCCTTCGGAATGCCGGCTTCGTCAGCTGGGCGGTGGACCGATAGGGCCCCAGCGCAAACCCGCTGTCGTAGTTATGCAGTGGTCTCATCCGTGCGCAACGACGATACCATGGTTGTAGGACCGAACGTTGGCCCATCGGGTCTGATTGAAGCACCACTGATCACTCCACGTCGTCATGTCCCGACACGTGCACACGCTGACGAGAGGCAGCCTAAGCGGACAGTAAACTCCCGGAGCGTCGGAATGGAAGATCCAGTTACAGCGCTGTATATATGATTCAAGTGCTGTACAGAATATGATCCGTCTCCATTACTGGCAGTTCGATTCCCCGATACCCACCCATCCCTACGAACCTCCTCTCCCCGTTGCCCGCCCAAACCCCGTGCGCCAATAGACCGCCTTTGTGCCCCGGAAAACTATCGATACTCGCAACCAGCAGCGGAGTGCTCTGTTGCCCAATTCTGAGTCCACATCTACTGCTCATCATACCAGCACCTTCACCACCGCCCGCATGTTCCCTTCGCATCAATGGTGTGAGTAGAAAGGTATTGGTCCCTACATTCTCTGCTACCTGAATTTGGTGGTAATTCGTGGGCAGTTAATACGGTGAACCCGAATTGCTCATGATCGTTGTTTTCCTCACCCCTTTGATGTGGTTTTGCTGTTTTGCGACTAGGTACAGGTACAGTACAATGGGAAAGCAGCGATGAGCCATGTCTAAGAACTATAAGTATGTACAATACACACCAGAGTGGTTTCATTCCCCACTTTGAGCTATTAAATAGGATCGTAGACTACCTGTGGACTACCAACCTCAGCATTATCCAACCCGGCCACGATACTCAAACCCCATATCTGCTGGTCCATCAATACATGTGTCCGAAATCATTACCCCCGTAATCCCATATTATCTAAACAACAACAACCTCAACAACAGCGCTCCTCCCCCCCTTCACAACCCCAATGGCTTCTTCCAGAACACTAGCCAACTGCTCCACCTTCTCCGCCTTCCCTCCCCAAATCTCCCCTCCTCCCGCTGCAACCGCGATACCGGCATAATCCGGAGTAGGCTCGAAGCTAATATTCAACTCCTCGTGCGTCGCGTGCGCACTGAGCCCATCCGGGTGCACCAGTTTCGCGGATCGTAGCGGGGCATTCCAGCCATTGTTGTTGATGACGATGGTTAGAAATGGGATCCTGTAGCGGCGGGATATCCAGTACACCGATGCTGGGACTGAGAATAGGAATGTGCCGTCACCCACTATTGCTACGACGAATGGACCAGAGTTGGGGGTGCCGTTGTCGAGGGCGAGCTTTGCGCCTAGAGCAGCGCCACCAAACCAGCCGACTGGGGATGAGAATGTTAGCTTCTGCGCGTAAGAGTGGAGAGAGGAGTGGCATACGCCCTCCGGCGCCGGAATTGAATATAGTCTTTGGTAGGGAGCACTTCATTTGGTCTACCACTGTGACAGTCTGAGTGACTGCTTCTAATATAATTACTGAGTCTTGGGGAATGGCTTCTCGGAGGGCTTTCATCACATGTGCGCAGGATAGCTGTCCGTCGTCGCGGGGCTTTGCCTGCTCCTCTAGTCTGGCCATGCGCGCTTCGTGTTCATTGTCTAGCACCTGAATTCGTGCATCGCGGGTAACCTCATCCATTTTCATAACTGCCGTGTGAGAGTTTATTTGTTTTAGAGCTGTGTATGCATCGGCGCGGTAGCGGGCGTCCGCATCAATGTAGAAGAGGGGCATTTGTTGCTTCAGCGGATCTATATCAATGTGGTAGACCGCCGCTCTGGGGGATGGTCTACACCTGCGAGTAAATCTATATTAACTCAATAATATAAAGTGATGGTGGTTGAAGACTCACTGAGTTGGAATCCAAGGAACGTCACAATCAATCACCAAGATCACATCCGCCGTGGTGATCTTCTCATGATAGCCGTACATGACACCCAGTGAGCTCCTGTGATTCGCCGGGAAACACATATCACTACCCAATGTATCCAAAACCCTCAAGCCGGGCACAGAATCAGCCAGGGTAATCAATTCCTGCACAGCATATTTATTTCGCCCGGCGTAGCCGGTGATAACCAACGGGTTCTCAGCGGACAATAAGCTCTCTGAGATTCTGTTCACAGCGTCCTCCGTGAGTGCTGTAGGGCCAATGGGATCCCAGACAGCCTGGTTGAGAGTATAAGGCTCAATATCCTCTTCTAAAACCTCTCTAGCGGCGGTAAGGTACACAGGACCTTTAGGATCAGACATGGCAAAGGACAATGCGCGATTGACCATCTGCTTGATGTTCTTTCCAGTTTTGATCTCAGCAGAGTACCGGCAATACTGTGCCACTATCGCCTTCTGGTCCGGCACATCCTGGATATAGTGGATGAATTCTGTCCTGCTACCGCGCATTTCACCCTCCTGTGTAAAGGGTGAGAGACCGGCAAAGATGAGGACAGGAGCACGGCTGCACGAGGCATTGTGAACGGCGGCCCCAAGACCTTGGATGTTGCGTCAACACGGTGCTGCTCTGGAAAAATGGTGGGGTTGGGAGGGGGTTACCTTGGGTCCCTACGTCAACATGCACAATAACGGCTTGGGGCTTTCCAGTGACTTGTGCCATTCCGTGAGCCGCGGACAAAGCGACCATCTAGAATGATTCGATTAGACCCCCAATAAACCAACACTCGATCGCAGAGTCAAACGGATACCTCATTCGGGCAAGTAAGGAATTCCGGAAAACTATATGGCTTCTCGCGTTTCCCCTTCACCATCGCCTCGAGAATACCTATGACCACCCCACTTCATCAATTGCATGCCCCCACCGCTACCAACAAAAGGTGAAAGGGTGCAGGGAAATCATACTTGGATGATCAGATCCCAAGTTCACAAAGCAATGTGTGACCCCCGCCTCCCATAACGCCTCGAAGAAGGCGAACGAAGCGGTGTACCTATCCACTATTATTAGCACAACAACATTTCATGCTTATCGATAGGAAAAAGTCTTGGAAAGTCGAGGTACAGACATGCTTAGTTTATGTAACGGGTTTTGGGGGAGCAAACGAGTTTTGTTTCAGTGGACGATGAACGAGGCGAATGGGAAAGGAGAAAAGGGTGAAGTAGAGTAAAAGGGGTTATATAAAGGGAATCGGTATCATGCTGTGTGCACTTGACTAGCTTCCAGACGACAAATTGCGGGGCCGCTCATAGCCGAGATGTGAGACAGGCGGGGCGGGGGTTGGTTGGGAGGGAGGTCACGAGGTTGGTACAGTATGATACAAGTACCGCACAAACACCCTATGGATGATGGGCTGGCTGCGGTGGTGTCGGGCTCTGCTTAACCTTAGAGGAAATTGAACTAGTAGAAATAGGAGCCCGGGTGTGCGGGTATTACATTTTTCCGAGACTTCTACCACTTTAGGAATGTTGAATCTTTCTGGTGAATATCATTGCCGTAAAGAGCTTGTGAGAATAGGTAAAGGGACAAGAATGGTATAGCTGGAGTTGCACTTGTCCCTTCACCTTCCTGCTACGATTATCGACAATAACCAACACAGCGGCACAGGAGTACTGTACCGGCATCCATGCGGGGGACCTATGACAGATGAAGTCCCAGCACCATAGTAGCTGCGAAAAGAAAGATTCCAGTTCCAGCCCCTCCATAACCATAAAGACAACCGACTGGGATGTGTTCTAACCCATCGAATCGCTATCACCATCACTACTAACAATGATCCCAATTGGATTGCCCAATTAAGCAGATAGTTTCGCGGAAGGTCAAGACCACCTAGTTGATTTTTTTGTTTCTGTTACACAATAGATCTGCCCCACGATCCCAAGTTCCCCTCTCACCAGTTTATTCAACAAATAGGTGTCGTGCATGAAAACGTGAATGTGTTCCAACCCGCGATGAAAGAGAAAAAAAAAATATATAGATGTTTTTTTGCAAACCCCCCAAAGGAAAAAAGAGACGGAAAACTATACGATTGCCAACTTGGTAGCGGCGATATCAAGAGCGTCGACGTCGGGGGTTAGGCGGGCAAAGGCCTTCTTTGTCCCATCGGGTCTAGAGTACCACTATCAATCACCCGTCCTGTTTTTGAAAAAAAAAAAAAAAAGGCATCCCCCATTTTTCGTAGGAAAGGTATTTCATCCAACGTACCTAATCAGAGTGTTGACCTTAACGGTGTCAACATCGTACAACTTCTTGATAGCGTCCTTGATCTGCCTCTTGTTGGCCTTGATATCCACGATGAATACCAGGGTGTTATTCTCCTCGATCTTCTTCATAGCACTCTCGGTGTTGAGAGGGTGAACAATGACCTTGTACTGGTCAAGTCGGGGGGCGTGAGGGATCGATTTGCGGGGGTACTTGGGGGCGCGCGCAAGCGAGAGGGTTTTCGGACGGTGGAAAGTAGTACTAGTGCGAACCTTGCGGGTGATCCTTCCGTGAGTCCCCTTCAGAGCGGCCTTTTTGGCGTCGGCGGCCTTCTTGGAGGCGGGTGCTTTCGGACCTATAGCATTCGGATCCCAATATCAGTTATTCTGCCTTTCCTTTTTCACCATCACCATTCTGATCATCACCGCCACAATCCTTGTAGTATTGTGAATCGTTTATGGAATCAGGAGCATCAATTACCCTTCGAAGCTGGTTTTGGCGGCATTTCGTTCTCGAGATGGTCGCAAAGGTAAAGGAGGGAAGTGGTATCGTTTGGCGTTGGTCGTGGGCGTCGTTACAGCACAGTACTTGCTAGGGAATGAAATTTCGCGAGGTGGTTTCCAGTGTGAACAATTACTGTGTGGGGGACTGCTTAGGGTTGAACCCTACAGATCAAGGCCGGGTAAGCCGATCTGTAAATTGAATCTATCATACAAGTACTGGGTTACGGTATGATACTCGGGTACTTGCGCTGGGTTGGCGCCAAAAATGGTGAGCACAATTTCATGCGCAAATTGTCCGCGGAAGGGGAGGCACTGTAAAAGGCGGCGGGGAGAAGGAGAAAGGAAACGAAACTCTGATTCCTAGTTTTGTGAGGGGTAATTGGGAGTTCACCGAAACTTCAGCTCCTAGACCACTCTTACGGCACCTAAGAAAAGTAGGGAGATAACCTCCAGATTGATACCGATTCCACCGCCTTTCGTGGCGTTACCATGACGGCAGATACTCGGGTACAGTACAGTACAGTACATCATTCAACAAGACTCGACCACAAACATCTCAACCTCAATTTCATTTCACTTCATTCCCGAAGCACCCGCCGGAGTGCATAGAGAAGGACTATGAATGAGCTGCCGGTATAAGTTTCCCCCAGCTATTTGTTCAGTCCCCTTCCAACGTATGAAAATAAAAGAATGGTTGACAAAAGAGTTTACTCCATCATTGACTAATCACCGCCAAATTCAAAAACTACACTCGTGTGATAATCTCCCTCACTACCTTCCTTCACCCTTTCCCAATGCTATAAAATACCAGTAAAAAATATATCCAATACCAAACACCGAACAGACAAACCAGACGCAAGTAGCCGGATACAACTGTAGAAATTTAAAATGAAAAGTAGAAATAACTATTTTACAGCGACATATTCGCAAAAGAATTCAAACCCCTCCTCCCCCTCCTGATCCGCTCCTCAACCTCCAACTTCTTCCTCTTCTCGCGCGCATAAAATTTCCTCGCGCGCTCCTTTTGCAAGAGGACCAGCACACCCCAAAACTCACTGCTGAGCGCGAGGACAACGAACATGAGCAGAGTACGTTTGAGCAACTGGTCGCTTGGCAGAAGGACCGCCGCGATGGACAGGAGTACACCGGCGCAAGCGAGGACCGTCCGGCCGAGGCCGCGGTCTGCCCCGCTACGCTGGGCTACGCAGCCCGCGGAAATTAGGGACGCGACAGTGGGGACATTGGTGGTGTCCTGGAGTTTTGTCACCACAACTAGGCACGCGGCTAACAGGCCTACACGCCAGAGGACACCGGTCCATTCTAGATATGGCCGGGTGTGGATCGGGACGTCTAGTTCGTCATCAAGTTTCAGGCCGGGACCGAAGAGACCTTCTAGGCCGGTTTGCTCATCCTCCATAAAGAGCTTTTGGTTTGCTAGGGGTGGATAACTGCTTGTAGGGGTATAGGTTGGGTCGGGGGATTTGGCAAATTCGGGGGATGCTCCGGTTTGGCGGGGGAGGAAAAATTGCTCCTTTTCTAGCTGTGATCCTACGGGCCTCGCCGGAGCCGGATGCATGAGAGAGGTGAGGTATTTGTGGCTTGGGGGTTTTGGTGCTGGAGGAAGGGTGCCAGTGAATGGTGACCTATATTGCTGTTGTGGTTGAGATTGAGATGGTTGCTGGTTGAAAGAGGAGGTAAAAGATGGCTGAGAGATTGGTTTTTCCCACGGCGCATCGTTTCTGTCGGTTGGGTTCCAGTCCATCGCGTCAGGAGACCAGGTTCCCTTCTTTTTGTTAAGAGAGGGAGAGGGCGACGGCGAAACTGAACCGTTTCGCATTGTGAAGGTAGATCGGAAGTCGGTTTGTGGCGAATATGCTGTACTTGCCCCGGTTGTTGGCGGTGCTAACTTCTTGAATGGCAGGCGTGGAGTAGTAGGACTTCCTTGCATAGTCTGGTAGTTCGGTGGTCTCGGCTGGCAACTACTCTTCACCACCTCTCGCGGAGGAGACGATGGAGGTGATGGGGTCGCAGAAATTGGCATTGGTTCACGCAGCGAAAATGATGGAGGATTTTCCAACTTCAAACAGGAGAGAGAACCCAACGTCGACTGTGATGGAAAGATTAGGACAACTTAGTGGTAAAATCGGAGGGAAAACCTACTATAATAGAGAAAAAAAAGATCCCCAGATATACCCTCAACATCACGTCTTCCGGGAATGTCAACTTGAAATATGCAAAAACTGCCCAACATGTCATTCTGAAAGTCCAGATCCCTATTTCCATCCAAAGATACTCGTTCGCGCCAACCAGCTTCTTCTCGGGATTCTTCTGCAGCGATCTTTCCCAGTAGACCCAAAAGAATCCAAAAATACTCCAAGGCAAGAACCTGAGTGCATGCCTCGAGGCAACCTCATAGCAATCTGGGACAGGCTTCGAGCCCTCCAAGCTGTGCGAGATGCAACTAATCCAGGTTCCCTCACCATCCGTTAACACCGTTCCTGCCGCTCTGTCCGGGAATAGTATTGCCGTCCCCGCCCATGCTGCCACGATAAAATGAGAATAGCACCACACGCCGCCCCTCAACACCCAAACAAGCCTCTCGAACAACCCCCAGGAGTTCGCTTTCTCCTCCCTCGTTCGAGATGGATCCCCACTCCTAGCAAGCATCTGCCGCAAACTCTCCACCTTAACTTTATAGTTCTTCGAACGGATCTGCTCATTGGCTCTCGGCGCGCAATCGGCGCAAACCAAAGGAAATCGCTCTTCCAGCTCTTTCTGGAACCGCGGAAAGAGCACGTTGATGTGGTAATCGAGATCGGGGTGGTCGTCTGGAGGCAACTCGTAATCTCCGATGCGCGTAGACACAATTTTCTGGTTGTTCAGACAATTGCGACAGAAGATTGGCGACGCGGGGGGTGTTTCATGGGCGGCTTTCGACGTAGGTGAGTACCGTTTTCGGGCGAACCGTGGCGCTGGGCCCTCCGGGGTGCTTGGGACAAAATCTCTGATCTCACCGCGCTTCGTGAAGTTAGCAGAGCTGTGTCGGGTCGGAAGCGAGCAAAGTGGTAGGGAGCTTACCTCGTCAAAATGGTTCGGATTGCCGCACGAAGGACAAACAAAGTATAGGACACTCCCGTTTGGAGCTCTCCTGGCGCCCGCTAATGACGGGG
>QLOI01005055.1:0-32434 GCA_003313605.1 Tuber umbilicatum | reverse complement strand
GAGAGGGGAAGAGGGGGGGGAGCAGCGGACAGCGGGGCAGACGGACAGACGGTGGGGAGCCTGATGGACTGAGACTTGTAATATAAGACTTGCACGATATGCGGTAGGGGGATTTTTTTCTTCTCCTCCCTCAATAATATCCAAATGTCGTTCTTCCACACTCAGTAACTCAATACGGGTACCAAGGACAGCGCAATAGTCGCACGCTCCGGCCGGGAGCCGCGGCGTGTTAGGAGTGAGATCGAAGTATATATTTATGGTATACGATATCTTGGCCCTTAAGTACCGTACTCTACCGCACCAAAAAGTACAAGTACAACTCCTGAGATTAAAATAAAAAATCGAACACAGAAAAAATATATCATACGTACTAGAAGTGGGGCCGAACGATAGCAGAGGAAGCGTCATACTTTGCAATAGATACATAGCGATCTACCGTGCACACACTCTACCAGGACTGGTAGAGGGACATCTGACGGAAGGAGAACGTGAGCGCAATGAGGCGGCGTTTCTTTCCCATGCCATAGTCCACCCTTTTTTGCGAGCCAGATGGTCCGTCCGTCTATATCATTCACTAAGCTCCACAGTTGTGCCATGGTCTGCTGCTACTCTGCTTTGCCTGTCCTGCGGCCCCCCTCAAAACTGACAGTCACTGCCGCTATGAGCTCGCTTTCGACCAGTGGATAGGAAAAAAGACGAAAAATAAGGAAAAAAAGTAAATAATATTATTATGGTATGTAAATGTGAGATAAAATGACATGCAAGCAAAATGAAAGAGATCGAGAGGGCAAGGCACAGATATTCTGTACGCAGGAGGTACTGTACGATACCAGCACCGTAGGAAAACATCTTATTTCAGTACCGATGCAGATACTGATGCTGGTAGTTGACTGGCCGAGGTGGCTGCCGAGATCCAAGGATGGAGTTTTAGAACCGATCACCCTCCCTTTCTCGGGGGGGAAATCGAAGAGGAAAGTTCCTTTCTTTTTTGTGTTAATCTTGGTTACGCAGGTCATCTAGAATAAACACCCTGCAGCCAAAATACCACAACCAGGATATCCCCCGCCTTGTGTGAATAGCAGATGGTAGACAAGAGGTGCCATGATGCACACTGTCATTAAGCGGGATCAGAGGGGAAAGGGTCGGGGGAGTGGCTTTTGGAACTAAAAAAGGACATGGAAATCACATCACATACGTTAAAAGTCCGATGTCCTCGATCCTAGCCCACAGCACTCGAGCACGATTTACCCTATTGTATCTCTCAGAGACTGCAGGAGGGCGTTCATCCAGGACCTCCTTTCACACCTATACCTATTGCCGTATCTGCACAAGGTGCTAGGCGGTCGCTCGATTGGTGCTCTTTGAAATCAATTTTTTGCCTACCAAACACAGTACCCGTTACCCACTATACAACACCTATCCTTCATGATACCTGCAAATAAGCGCAAGTGGAGTGAGGCACCTTACGGTTGATATGTTGGAAAGAAGGCTTGCTAAGTCAAAATATATAGAATAGAATAGTGAAAGAGAAACGGCACATCAAAATTCCCCATGGGACGCTTACTTCACAAGCACCATTCTCGCTGTTGGTTCCTATCATAGAACGGAATTGCTGACTACTCGTACCATTCCCCGCTAAACAAAATAAATGAAAATATCGTAATTTATGTATTAAAAAACAAAACAAGAAACCCTTTGTTAGAGTGTCATATCGCAGAAGGTGGATTCACAGTCTGATACCAGAAGGCGAACCTTTTGGCCGGGTAACGACTCAACTCAGCTTTACCCGTTCTCTGGTCCCCACCACCAACGAATTCCTCGTACAGTACAGCACCGCAATCAATCCACAGTGCTGTTTCCTATCCCCTAACCTCGACCCTCATATCGGTCTCACAACTCTCTGCCTTAATACCTCCACCCGATTTCTACCCCTCCACTCCCTTCCCTCTCGAATAGCTGCATGTCTTTTTAACGTCGAAAATTGTACTTCTGTTTGTGTTCTCCTCCCAAGCTTTGTCTTTTCCCTCTCGTTTGGGAAGGCTTCCGGCCGCCCTTCCTAGCTGTTGTATGCATCAGCCACACAATAGATACCCTTTGACCGCTAACATATCTTCTCCTTCTTTCCGCAGATAGACCTTCTCCGGAACCATGGGAGACCAACATAACCAGCGGATGTACCGGCCTCCATACAGTCCCCATACCCCGGCTTCACAGCGTGATGCCGCTTTCTCAAATATCTTTGGCACTGCTCCGTCAGGCCGCTCTCAGACTATGACATCTCAATCAGGTATCTCACCATTAAGTGGGCGTTCACAAACAATGTCCTCCCAGTCGGGGGTGTCCGGATACATCGGTTCGTCTCGTCAGCAGCAGCAAGGATATCCACCCAATGGATACAATCAGCAAGTTCCCCCCAATGCTTATCATCATCCGCAATCCAACCCCAACTCTAGAGGGCAATACCAACCCCAGAACCCACCCCAGCCTATGCACCCTGAACGGAGGCCATATGCTCAGCCAATGCGTGTCCAACCCCCCGGAGCTCCCCCCCCTAACCCAAACATGTCGAAACCGGCTCCCCATAGGTATTATCCACCTCCACCTGCTCTAAATGCGGACCCGTATCGTTCCAGATCCATGGCAGCAACGTACTCACCCTCCGGGGGACCGCCGGGACCGCATTTCTCTCGCCCTGGAGCTGGGCTGCCGGGACCTCATATGTCTAGAACTACGGCACAGGGGAGGATCGTACCGGAGAGGCATGATGAGCGGACCATGTCACTGACCGCATACCCTCATGATCGAGATTTTTCTCAAACTGCGAGCGGGCGAGTTATCCCTCACCGGCGAAAAGATTCTCAGGAGAGCCAGTATAGCCAAACCGGTCAGTATCGACGGCAACCGGAACAGCAGCGGTTTAACACCATGCCAGCTAGGGAGAACAACTACGTCTCTAAACAACGGACGCCAAGCTCTGCTAGTACCTCTTCGAGCATTACGGCATTTAGCCCTTCTGGGCCTCCATCTATCAAATCATCTCTCGCGGATTCTACACTTGTGTCAAGGCCTCCAATGAATAATTCTGGGTCTCCGTCTGGAAATAGTGCCTCCATTCCCGTGAAGCGTACACCGCTCGTATATCCTGCTTTGTTGTCCCGAGTTTCAAACGCTATGCGAGAGCGCATAATTGTTGGAGATCGTATCAAGAACGAACTTGCATATAAATCGGCTTTCACTGGTGCGGAAGCTGTTGATGTGATTTCTTATATCATTAAGACTAGTGATCGGAGCCTTGCCTTGCTTCTAGGAAGGGCTTTGGATGCCCAAAAGTTTTTTCATGATGTCACCTACGACCATCGGTTACGAGATTCACAAATGGAAGTGTACCAGTTCAAAGATGGCTTGCTTGATGATGACAATGACGTTAACGGTGTCTTTACCCTCCTCACGGAGTGCTACTCGCCCACTTGTACGCCCAAACAACTCTGCTACTCAATCGCTTGTCCTCGTCGTCTGGAGCAACAGGCAAGATTGAACATGCAGCCACGACCTGGTTTGAAGCGAGAGGAATCCCGGTCGAGTTTGCATGGAGACGATGACAAGGAACAGAAGCTGTGGATTCACACAGTGCCCAAGGAGGTCGCGGAGAGCGTATCAGAGAAGGAGAAAAAGAGACAGGAGGTTATTTGTGAGGCTATCTACACCGAGCGAGATTTCGTGAAGGACTTGGAATATCTTCGAGACTTCTGGATGAAACCGTTACGCTCGACAAATCCTCAAAACCCCTCACCCATCCCGGAACACCGTCGTGAGAGGTTTATTCGCACAGTCTTCGGAAACGTTTTGGAAGTCCACAATGTCAACTCTCGTCTTGCAGAGGCTCTCACTCGAAGGCAGCAACAGTCCCCGATTGTCCACAACATCGGAGATATCTTTCTCGAATTTGTGCCCCTGTTCGAGCCTTTTATCAAGTATGGTTCGAATCAGTTGTATGGAAAATATGAGTTTGAAAAGGAGAAGGCTGCCAATCCCAATTTCGCCCGCTTTGTGGAGGAGACGGAGCGAATGAAGGAATCGCGGAAGTTGGAACTCAATGGCTACCTCACCAAACCGACAACCCGCCTTGCTCGATACCCATTGCTGTTGGAGGCGGTAATGAAGCCAACAAGTGATGACAACCCCGACAAAAACGATCTACCAAAGGCCACTGAGCTTATTCGAGAGTTTCTTACGCGGGTAAATATCGAATCTGGGAAGGCCGAAAATCACTTTAATCTTATGCAACTGAATGAGCAATTAATCTTTCGACCCGGGGAACATGTCGATCTGAAGCTAACTGAAGAGGGGAGGCAATTGATTTTTAAGGGAAACCTTAAGAAAAGTGCATCACAGGATGGTGGCGGTGACATCCAAACTTTCTTGTTTGATCATGCATTACTCCTAGTCCGAATAAAGTCGGTCAACAAACGAGAAGAGTATAGGGTGTACCGAAAGGTAAATCTGATATCATTATTTCCTGCTTCACGAAAAAAAACTAATTTATTTCACAGCCAATCCCGCTTGAGTTGCTTGTCATCGCTCAAATGGAAGAAGTTCTGCCCAAGGCAGGAATTTCAAAACGCCCATCTTCTAGTCTTATTCCAGGGACTAAGACTATCAAGAATATTCCTAACGATTTTAATTCAAGGGAAAAGGGTTACCCCATCACTTTCCAGCACCTTGGAAAGCGTGGCTACACCGTTCCCTTATTTGCCTCCTCAGTTGTTAGCCGAAGAAAGTGGATCGAGCATATTGAGGCGCAGCAATCTGTGCTTCGAGAGCGTAGTAGCATATTTACTCGAACAATACTCTGCGATGACTTCTTTAACGCAGGAAACCGAGTGAGCTGTCTTGTGCCCATAGGCGAGTCTAGTTCCCCTTTAAATGTGTCCTATTGAAGTTAACTAATATTCTCGAATCAGATGGCGGTAGAAAGCTTGTTTATGGCACCGACAGCGGCATATATGTCTCTGAACGGAAACCTAAAGAGGGAGCATCTGCGGTCCCCAAAAAGGTGATTGAAGTCAATAAAGTTGATCAAATTGACGTTCTGGAAGAATTTTCAATACTCTTATTGCTTTCAGAGAAAACACTCATGTCTGTCCCTGTTGAGGGCCTGGACCCCAACGATGCTACCCTTGCAAACAAGCGCCCCAAGAAGGTGGTAGGACATACAAACTTCTTCAAAGCTGGTGTGTGTCTTGGAAGAGTGCTTGTGTGTTGCGTCAGGAGTTCATCGTTGTCTTCAACGGTCAAAGTTTATGAACCTTTGGATACCCTATCGCGCAGTAAGGGGCGGCCGGCTTTCCGAGGACTCCTACGAGGTGGACAGGATACGCTGAAGGCATTCAAGGTTTGTGTCCTTGTTTCCATAACCTACTGGTACTTACTAACCTTTTTTCTTTTCTTCAACTAGGAATTTTACATTCCCTCTGAATCAACCTCAATACACTTTCTGAAGTCCAAACTTTGTGTAGGATGTTCCAAAGGGTTTGAGGTTGTAAGCCTGGAAACGTTGGAGGCTCAGTCGTTACTGGACCCTGCAGATACGTCACTAGAACTATTCCAAAGGAAGGAAAACGTCAAACCGATAGCCATCTATCGATTAAACGGCGAATTCTTGTTGAACTATTCGGACTTCTCTTTCTTCGTTAATAGAAATGGGTGGCGCGCACGCCCCGACTGGCAAATTGCGTGGGAAGGGCAGCCAACCGCCTTTGCTTTCTCTTACCCTTACCTCCTCGCCTTTGAACCCAGCTTCATCGAAATAAGGAACGTGGAAACCGGTGGGCTAGTTCACATCGTCACTGGAAAGAACATTCGCCTCCTCCATGAGTCTACCCGTGAGGTATTTGAGTTTTCTTTACTACCATCTGGCCTTGATGATACTGATGATTACCAGATCTTATATGCATATGAAGATGAGGGAAGTGGCGATGATGTCATCGCATCTCTGGATTTTTGGTCTCGGCAAAAGAATTAGACGGTGGTCAATGCGAAACGTGGAATCGGAGGACTAGGGAAGTGGTGACGATATAACCTGTGGTTCCATAAACTCTGAAGACGGATAATGGGTGACCTTCCTCAATAATTCATCAGCCTTAAGAATGTGTCTTTGTTTTCAGGCTTTGATTTTGGGTAATAATAAGGTGGTATTGAAACCCAATTAATTATGTCCGTGTTTTTCCGTTTTTCTTCTCTTTTGTACTCAACAAAGACCGGGAAGAAAGGAGCGATGAGTTATGATGGATAGAGCTCTCTTTTTCTAAGCGGTGAGGGAGAACTGGATGGTGGGGTGGATCTTTCCTTCTCCTTTTCCGAATTTCTTTTCTCTGCTATGTTGGCGTTTCGTTCTGGACCAAGGCATTCTCAGATGGTTATCTTTTATCTTTCTCCCACCTTTTTCTTTTTTTATTCTTTTTCTTGCTCTTTACGGAATATATACCCTTTATCGCCATAATTGTTCACCAAATGTGCGTTGGATACTTGAAAGCACTCTTATAACAGAGGTGACTAAATATGATGTCCTCATGGTGAAAAGTGTTGTTTGCTATCGCAGTTTCTCCTATCTATTGCCCCGAGGAGATGAGGTCACCGACACCAAGTGGCGCCCGCCCTTGTATTTGTGATGGTTGCTGGTTTGGTTTGCCTGCCAGTTCACGCAGAGCGGGTTATAGCGTGATGTGACCTATGTATTGCATTAGATCTCAATAAAGCTGCGTCTGCGATATCACTAGGGGAAGCCCTTTTCTTTTGTCAAAATTGTCTTTTGCTAAATACACGTCTGCGAGTCTAGCTCGTGGCTTGAATTGTAACCACTGCCATGATGTGAAACGTCATGATTTGAAAATGATTTGATTGAAAATTTTACCAAGTGATGACCCGCGACAGTATCTTATATAAAGCATTTACAAAATTATTATTATTATTATATTATTATTAGAACAGTCTAAGGCAATCAACAGTTACCGAGTGACTTAGTATGACACTGCTATGGTCAGCGCTGGGGGGGGGGGCGCCCCTCAGCACTATGATAGGGCATAGTAGGTATCATACTGCGGGATTCAGTTGAAGGGGGAAGAGCTCCGTGAAGAGAACATACAAGTATATCCATATATCTAATAGTAGTAAATTAGTACTAGTGGTTCTTGGGGACTAAAGTCTAGAGATGCCTAGAAGGTACAGTACAATACGCGCCCAGTCCCCCACAAACATGGAACCACTCGTTCGGTCCCTTACAGTTCACGTGATTGAATGAGCGGGGAAGAGCTGCATCATAGCTGCTAGATGAGAGCTCGGCCCGTTCCGTCCCGTTCCTTGGTTTTCTGGTGAAGATCTTGTGGGATCCCCCCATACGCCGGGCTTAGATACTTATTATCCATTCTTTGGATTTCGTACGCGCACGCATAAATTTTACAGATTTTTTTGTTTAGACCCAAACATATGAAGCCGCGAGTTCGCCTTGGGGGGAAAGATTTGTGATAAAACAGGGTGTTTCGCCTACGCACAGAACAGAAGAAACCATGACACTTCCAAAAACAAAAGGCAAACACAAGCAAGGCTGCAGGATTCATGCGAACCTCCCCTTGCTCCCCCTCATCCCCTTGCCCTCTTGTCTTGTTGTACCCCTCCCCTCTCATTTACCCCCCCCCTTGCCCGTCCCCCATCTTGCCCACCTTCCCCCTCTCCTTATCTTAGTTGGGTTGACATCTTATTGATGTCTTCCATAATCTCATGAAATTGTTACTCGCTTTTAGGGGCTAGGAAGTTTATATTCTACTGGTTTTTTGGTATGGTGTCGGTAACGAGCTCTGGGTCGCGGGGAATTATGATGGGGGGTTAACCGCCGGCTCATCCTATCAAGCTTGTATATGTAGATCTTTGTCACCATACAACTAGCCCCATAGAGCGTCCCAATAGCAACACCTTCGAAAATATCTGTAAACCTCTCACGCATTTGTGCATCGGCTCTTTGTCGGGTGGAGATATAGTGGAGACTGGAGGAGGATTTTATCTCCATGAAAAATACTGGATGTGTTTTGTGCCTAACAATAAAGATATCATAGTTGTACTAAAATCGACCAACGTCATCTGTGTCAGTCTTTTAAAGCGGTTGCACCCTCAGCGAGATTTGTGGGAGAAAGTTTTTTTTTTTTTGTACTTGTACTTAGCAGATTTTTCATCTTAGCGACACGAGATGAATGGAATATGAACATTGAATTATGAAAACTATCGAGTGAGTGCAGCCAAAGGACCGTGCTGTATTCAGATTTGCGATTTGTGATTGATTTCTTTTCTTCTTCTATTTTCTTTCCTCCTTTTTTTCTTTTCACTGATAGCATTTTCCGACCTTTCCTACTTGTCTTCTACCCCGAATTCGTTCTTTCAATACCATGCGACTTTTGTTTTTTTTGTTTTTTTTAACTCATTTGTTGATTGATTATGGTCCAAAAACATACTCATGTCTCCAAGCCAAGAATGGGCACCTGATTCGGAATAGGTTGTATGTACTCATAAGTAGTGGGGCGTTTATGCAATTTGAAACTTGAAGACAGTAACAGTGACACAAGATCATGGAGTAATATCAACATATGATGAGGATACTATAAATGTGTATGAAATCCTGTAGACAGGTCTGATTCTCATACAAGGTAAGTACTTACTCTTAATTGAAGATAATTCTGGTCTTGACATTCTGAATAGCAAAATAACAAAAGGAAAGAGCCTTTCTCTTATGACTTGTGGGGCAATTATTGCTCTCCACTGGTATACTCAAATGTCCTTCACAGACAAAGCATCTGTTCTGGATCTGAGGGATGAAACAATGTGTAGTACTTATCACAGGCTGGAAGTGACTGAAAAATGGGATTTAAACGTCACCTTAGGTAATTCTTACCAAGATCGCCCCAGTTAACAGCTCAAACAGGCCTCCAGACTATGTCTTATCTGTGAAATATCCCGGAAAGATCCTCGCAATATTCCTGTTCTACTCCTGTATTATCCCTGTTTTTCCATTAAATTTTTGGTCACTTGTTGCCTGGGACAAGTACTTATAATAGGATTTTAGTAAGTACAAAATCTATCATATATGACAGAGGTTTTATCTGTTACCATGGTTTTGATAGGAGGAAGTACAAGGAATGGAAATTAGGGAGCTTCTAAATGGTGCTGATATGGACAATAAAAAAAGAGATACTCCTGCCATACTGCAGAAATTTCCTCCTGGAAGTGAGGTTTCAGAAAGACTAAAAATTCTTGCAACCCAAGATAAGGAGCAATGGCTACGAACATTTCCTCAGATAGCCCAAGAGGCTAGTGTTATGGCTGCAGATTTAACAATTTATGAATGTTTAATGACCCTGCTGGATCTTACAGTAGACTTAGTCTTATCTCATGCCGCAGCCCGGAAGGGTTATGGTTAGGCTAGTCTAGTAACTCTACCAAAGGGTTACCATGTGGACTAAGCAAATGATAATGCTTAGACTGCGAACTAGGAAGGTATACTGGGTAGGTAGGAAAAGTCTATGGTGTGGGTTCGGAAGGTTTCCGAGAGCCCCAGCGAGTTACCCTACCTGAGGTGGGAAGTTACGCTTCTTTGGGCAGTATACTCACCCTACCTTGGTAAGATGGTTACCCTACTTTTGGATAGGAGTTACCCTACCTTGAGCGTAAAAGGTTACGCAAAGTTTTGGGAAAAGTCATAGGAATGTTTGTTATGCGAGATTATATAGGAGGTTTGAATATGGGCTGAAGCGGGTAATCCATTGTTGAGCTATGAAGTAGAGAAAATCTCCTCTTGGGCAAACATTGGAAAATCTGAGTCCAACACCCCCCTCTGGCCCCGATGTACAGACAATGCATCATGGACCAACTGAAGGGTAGTTGTTGGTTGACTAGTAAAAGCCTATGATTGAAGACGGTGGCGTAATACTGTATAAGTTGTCACCGTCCAGTTGACTGGAAGCTGTTCACAGGATATATGAGGGGGCATGGGGTGATTGAAGGGTTACATGAAAGGTTAATCTTGAATGCATAGGCCACTGATACTTATAAGCCTACCGAGGTAGGTATGTAAGGTATACTGGAAGCTGGGAAGGCCTCGGGATAAGTGGTAGACCTTTGACTCCCGTATGTTCCCAAAAGACTGTAAGATGTCTGTAGGTTGTTAGCGAACACTAGATCATAGTAGTCTTGTCTTAACTGAGATGCTTATCGTCAGTGGCTGCGGGTAGCGCTCGTATAAGCCAATGGCTTAAGTATCTCATCACAGGAGTCTGTAGACTAAGCTATTGTGTCGAAGATAGTAGAAGATGATAGATATGTAGAACGTAGTAATACCATTGAGTGGCAGTCTATAGGACTTGCATAGATGAATACGTATGGGACAGTGAGTTCGATACTAGTATTAGACTAGCTTATCCGTAACCTGCTAGTTCGCTACTAACAGAACAACGATGTGAAGAGTTTTATCCTGCAGCTGAATGTATATGTCAGGATGCTGCATAAATACTTTATGCTGAATAATGAACTAGCAGAGCCGGCTGACATTCGGCAGAATGTTAGCCCAAAGCCCAGAGGAGATGGGCATGCTCGTGATGGTGGGGAGCTTAGAAGTGATGGAGAGGAGCTGGCAATATAATTCTACTTAAGTATATGCGAGACCTCTTCTCTTAAGACGATCAACTATTTGCTCGAGAACTTATTGAGTAAAGCTGCGGCTTAAGGATATTAAGTTTCACGGTTAAAATTTTCTTTCTTATACAGTTGTTCTTCACTTGCGTACGAAGAAAGCTTCAGTACGGCTGCATTCTTGGGACCCATCTTCCTATAAAGAGCTCCTGTTACAGAATGATGCATGAGCACTACTACCTGTATTGTTATTGTCCCTACTGCAAACCTTCTTTGGATGCAAATGCAATAGAAAAGCATTTGAGACTTGTAGACTGGGCACTAACTCAACCAATTGAGACATTTGTATACTCAGATGAAATGATGTTAGAGGTTGGTACACCTTGTAGAAGGAAGAAGATTATAAGACACAAGGGCCAAGACCCCAATCAGTTACCGATACATAATAAAAACAAAGGAAATAGATTTAGTATAATGATATCTGCCAGTATATCGTTAGGCTATAAGGGTCCAATTTGGATATAGGTGAAGGAGGCAACAGAGGAGAGAAGAGAGAATGAAGAAGTATTACAGGAAGAAAATCTCTGTACAGCAGAATGAGTAGCCTAATGGTGAGCAAATGCATTAATCTCTTGCATGAAGGAATACAACTATCTACAGGTACTCAACAGAGAAATTGATAACTACTATTTACACAGTGGACCAAATACACTCCATCACCTCTATGGCTATCGATATTTGGAGTTTGGAGGGGGAAGTCGGAGAAGAAGCACTGGAGGAGACATGGATTGGTTTATGTACTGAAAGTATGTTCTTCAGGATCGTATATATTCTTTTATTATACAGATTCAACAGGGAACTGGATGGTAGTGCTGGCTGATTGGAATAATGCGTGAAACCATATGCGGCGGCTTTAATGGATTACTAAGCTCAGGGACAGGGAATTCAACATATTTCCTTTGGGCCACCAAACTCTCCTGATTTGAATGTAATTGAACATTGTTGGAATCACTTGAAGGACTCTATGTAACGACCCTGCTGGATCATACAGTAGACTTAGTCTTATCCAATGCCGGAGCCCAGAAGGGTTTATGGTTAGGCTAGTCTAGTAACTCTACTAAAGGGTTACCACACTGGCTAAGCAAATGGTAATGCTTAGACTACGAACTAGAAAGGTCTACCAGGTAGGTAGGAAAAGTCTACACTGCGGGACCGGAAGGCTTCAGAGAGTTCCAGCAAGTTACCCTACCTTATGGTGTATAGTTACCCTACCTTGCGCGTAAAAGGTTACGTGAAGTTTCGGGTAAAGTCATAGGATTGTTTGTTACGTGAGATTCCACAGAAGGTTCAAATATGGGCTCAATCAGGTAATCTGTTGTGGAGCTATGAGCAGATCAAAATCTCGCCTAGGACAAACATTGGAAAATCTAAGTCGAACACCCCCCTCTGGCCCTGATCTACAGACAGTGCGTCATGGGCCAACTGAAGGGTAGTTGCTGGTTTACAGATAAAAGCCAGTGATTGAGGAGAGCGGCGTAATATCGTATACGTTGTTGACGTCCTTCCGACCGGAAGCTGTTCGCAGGATATATGAGGGGGCATGGGGCGATCGAATGGTTACACGAGAAGTCATTCTTGAGTGTATACAACACTGATCCTTATAAGCCTGCGGTAGTAGGTATGTAAGATATACCGGAAGCTCAGGAGGCCTCTGGTTAAATGGTAGACCTTCGACTCCTGTATGTCTCCAAAGGACTGTAAGATGTCTGGAGGTTATTAGCGAGCTCTAGATCGTAGTAGTCTTGTCTTGACTGAGGTGCTTATTGTCAGTGGCTGCGGGTAGCGCCCGTATAAGCCAATGGCTTAAGTACCTCATCATGGGAGTCTGTAGACCAAGCTATTGTGTCGAAGGCAGTAGAAGACGATAGACTTGTAAAACGTAAGGGTACCATAGAGTGGTTGTCTACGAGACTTGCATAGACGAATACGTATGAGACAGTGAGTTCGATATTAGACTAGCTTATCAGTAACCTGTTAGTTCGCCACTAATAGTACAACGATGTGAAGAGTTTTCTCCTGCAGTTGAATGCATGTATGAGGATACTGCATGAACACTTCATGTCGGATAATGAACAAGCAGAGCCGGCTGACATTCGGTAGAATGTTAGCCCGCGGCCCAGAGGGGATGGGCATGCTCGCGATGGTGGTGAGCTTAGGAGTGATAGAGAGGAGCAGGCAATATAATTCTACTTAAGTATATGCGAGACCTCTTCTTCTAAGACAATCAACTATCCTCTCAAGAACTTATTTGAGTAAAGCTGCGGCTTAACGATACTAAGTTTCACCATTAAGGTTTTCTCCCTTACTTATTTGTTCTTCATTTTGCGTACGAAGAAAGTTTCTGTTCGGCCGCATCCTAGAGATCCAACTTCCCACAGGGAGCCCCCGTTGCAGTATATCGTTAAGCAAACTTTTTGCATTACTCATTCTCTCCTGATTAATTGATTGACCATTGTTGTGAACATCTTCTGAGTACGAGTCGCTTGTATGGTACAAGAAGCATCGGGTGGAAACGATGATGTGTAACAACCCTGCTGGATCTTACAGGAGACTTAGTCTTATCCTATGCCCGAGCCAAGAAGGGTTACGGTTAGGCTAGTCAAGTAACTCTACCAAAGAGTTACCATGTGGACTAAGCAAATGGTGATGCTAAGGCTGCGGACAAAAAGGTATACCGGGTAGGTAGGGAAAGTCTATGCTGCGATTGCAGAACGTCTCCGAGAGTTCCGGCGAGTTACCCTACCTAAGGCAGGTAGTTACCCTACCGTAGGGAGTATAGTTACCCTACCTTGGCAAAGAGGTTACCCTACTTTTAGATAGGAGTTACCCTACCTTGAGCGTGAGAGGTTATGCGAAGTTTCGGGTAAAGTCATAGGAATGTATGTTACGCATGATTATATAGGAGGTTCGAATCTGGGCTCAATTGGGTAATCCGTTGTTGAGCTGCGAACCGAAGAAAATATTGCCTTTGGCGAACATTAGATAATCTGAGTCCAACACCCCCCTCTGGCCCTGATGTACGGACAATGCGTCATGGGCCAACCGAAGGGAAGTTGCTGGTTTACTAGTAAAAGTCTATGATTGAAGATGGCAGTGTAATACCGTATACGTTGTCGCCGTCCTTCTGACCGGAAGCTGTTCGCAGGATATATGAGGGGGCATGGGGTGATCGAATGGTTACACGAGAAGTCATTCTTGAGTCTATACACTACTGATCCTTATAAGCCTATGGTGGTAGGTACGTAAGTATACCGGAGGCCTGAGAGGCCTCCACTTAAGTGGTAGGCCTTCGGCTCCCGTATGTCTCCGAAAGACTGTAAGATGTCTGGAGATTGTTAGCGAGCTCTAGATCGCAGAAGTTTTTTCTTGCCTGAGGTGCTAATTGTCAGTGGCTGCAGGTAGCGCCTGTATAAGTCAATGGTATAAGTACCTCATCATAGGAGTCCGTAGACCAAGCTATCGTGTTGAAGACAGTAGAAGACAATTGACTTGTAAAACGTAATGGTACCATTGAGTTGTTGACCGCGAGACTTGCATAGATGAATACGTAAGGGACAGTGAGTTCGATATTAGACCAGCTCATCAGTAACCTGTTTGTTCGCCACTAACAGGACAACAATGTAAAGAGTTTTCTCCTGCAGTTGTATGCATGTATCAGGATACTGCATGAACACTTCATGTCGGATAATGAACTAGCAGAGCCGGCTGACATTCAGTAGAATGTTAGCCCGAGGCTCATAAGAGATAGGTATGCTCGCAATGGTGGTTAGCTTAGAAGTGATGGAGAGGAGCTGGTATATAATTCTACTTAAGTATATGTGAGACCTCTTCTCCTAAGATGATCAACTATCCTCTTGAGAACTTATTGTGTAAAGCTGCGGCTCAACGATATTAAGTTTCAATATCGTTAAGGCTTTCTCTCTTACATATTAGTTCTTCATTTTGCGTATGAATAAAGCTTCGCTACGGCCGCATCCTTCGGATCCAGCTTCTCACAGGGAGCTCCCGTTACAGTATATCGTTAAGCCAACTTTTCGTTCAACTCATTCTCTCCTGATTAATTGATTGACCATTACTGTGAACATCTTCTGAGTACGAGTCGCTTGTTTGGTAGAAGAAATATTGGGTGGAAATGAAGATATCTGCCAGCCTTGGTAGTGTTAACCATGTTGTGTAACAGGCCGATGACCGATGTTTACGAGCGGCGGTTTTTGTAGACCTACGTGGTCTTGAATAGCCTGCTATGCCAACGCTTATCGAGGCGGCTCCGATTGACATTCCCGAAGAGTTTTGGCATGTTGTTGTCGCCCACCACGATCCTTTATTTCATTCCTTTACACAGACCCCTCTCAAGGCTGGATCTACTGCTGATTGCTCTGAGGAGTTTACGTTTGCAGAGTTTACCCGTCAGTTCATCGAGCCTTGCATTCTTCATGAAGTAGGCCAGCAGATCAAAGCAGCGGAAACTCAGATGCGATATTGGAATGAAGAATCTCAGCGAATCTTTCAGTAAGAAATTGTTGATGCGGTGGCCAACTGGATGCGAGGACAACAGAGGTGCTTCAAGCAACTGGTTGCCAACCAGTAAGCCATTAACAATAGGGTCCATGCCTTGGAGAGGACAGTCAAGGAAGGTCACCAGATAGACGCACAAAATGATGACATCATGACAGTCGCACCTCCGATGCTGAAGGAACCTAGGTTACACTTCGCGGAGCTTTTGACGCAGATTCTGCAGGACCCGGAATATCAAGGGATGTTAACAGAGGCAGGGGTTGTTTTGGCTTCGGGCCAGAGCCAAAGGGCACTCTCAGCTGAGCCCTCACTTCACCCTTTTGTCGAGCAGGTGGCGGTAGCATTGTCGTTGACTATGACTAGAAAAAGCTCCACTAGGACTCTCAGTCTGGCTATGGGTTCTAAGCCCTCCGGAGTTGGGAAACAGCGAAAGACTTCACCGGCAACTGGTGGTAATCCACTTAAGCCACATGCTCCAAAGACCAACCCCACTGTCCAAGTTATTTCCCCTCCAGTTCTAAGAAGTGATGATGCACCATCACCGATCACACTGAAGCCCACATGGGTACCACCGCCACCGGCTCCTGTGGTACCAGTCAAGCCAATCGGAGTGGGCCTATTTGGCTCAAGGGGCAGGACTCTGTTCTCTCCACCACGTTCGATCGAGGTATATCTGGCCTCACTCCGGAGTGACCACACACCTCGGGTGGCTTTGCTGGTTTTTGGCCAGTAACACCAAGGACGGGGCCGCGTGAACATCAATGTCGCATAGACCAGCTCTCACTGGAGGGTTGTATTTGGTATCAGCATCACTTTCCTTGTACCAGGCGACGGGATGAGCCTGTTGTACGCCCAGATCATTCTTCAGAGACTTCCGCACCTCAGCCCCTGGCCCCACCTCCTCAACCAAAACCACCCAAGTGTCGGTTTTGTTGGCGAAGAGGACAAGTGGGACCACCGAGGGATCCTGATTCTTGTGAGGCGTTTGTGGAATATCTGTTGTGTTTAGGTAAGGGAACGGCAAATGATACGCCTAGTACCCCGATACCTCCTCCTCCATCCGAGAACGCTGAACTACCTCCAGGGGGTAACACTCAAGCTGGAGATCAGGGGGGTGAGGAGGAATCCTTTGATGGATATAATCGCCCTGGGGAGACCCATAGTAGAAACACTGGTGGAAATGGTGGTGGGAATGCTCCCCTACCTGGTGGAAACGTCGGCGCTGGGGAGGAATCCGGGTGATTCCAGTTTCTCTGATAGTCCTGACGATGATGCCGACTCCCTACCTGATCTTACCCCATTCCTAGGATGGCGAAAGCCCAACAGGACTGAGGCCAAGAATAGGAGATATCACCATCTGTTGGCAAGGTTAGCTGCTTTCCAGGGAAGAACGAGTGGGCAATCCTCTTGTAACACCAGTGGGCCCTCTGCTTCGGCAAAGCCCAAGAAGCCGGAAAGGTTAAGTAACATAACGGCTTTCAAAGGAGATACTACAGACACCAAATGGTTTCTCATGGACGTTGAAGTCCAATTCACTTATTTCAAGAAGTCCAGTTTGGATGATATGGATAAGATTGGCTTGGTCGTTCCGCTCTTGGAAAATGCAGCCAACAACTGGTATTTGGGTATCCATTGTTACATCAGTGAGGATAAAGCGATGCGGATGGGTATCATCTTCAACCCTGACAATGAGCTGCGGACCTGGGCAGGATTCCGTGCTCGGCTCGAAAACAGTTGCGGCGGGCATGAAGATCATGATCACAACCTTGTTGAATGGATGCGTTTGTCTATGAAGCCTGAGAAGGTTGACAAGTACCTCGATAAAGTGGTTGACCTCGCGGCCAGCCTCGAATATACCATTTCAAAGCAAATAATAGATAAAGTTCGGATAGGGATTACTTCTGAGTTGAGAAATGCATGCGTGTTAAAACAACCACATCCTACCCAAGCCGGTGCATATATCAATCTACTTCGTAAAGTTAGCCATACCCTTCCAGACAACGCTAACTTTGGTAAAACTGTTGCCAAAGACCATGGCGGTTCAAGCAATGACGAGGCTAGTGATATGGGCTCTTCCCCAATGAAGTAGCGGAAAAAGAAGATGGGTTCGGGTAAGTTAAAATCCTAACCCTCCCTGCCAAATAAGACCCCTAAGGTTGAAGGATCTACGTATGCCATCGCTCATAAGAGCATTCCGGATAATCTAACTGAAAAACGGGGCAAGTCTGGACAATGCTCTAAATGCGGGCAACCGGGCCACTTTTGGCTGAAATGCACCTCGTCTTCCCCTGTTGCTCACTTGCCAAAGGGAAAAATAAGCGGTCGGCTAATGAGGCAGGCCCTCAAGAAGCTCAGGCTAGCAAAGTTAAACGCATTGAAGCTACTCCTTCTTCAGCTGGCGATAAGAAACTCCTCGATGTACGTCAAGCCTCCCCACATATTAGGAAGGTTGATACGGAGGAATCGGACAAAGGTAAGTCTGTCATCAAGGTCAAAGGAAATTACAAGAAACTAATGTCGCTCTAGATAAAGGAAGGGGCTGATTATTGGATTACCGGGAACAAAGTGAGGTAAGTAATTACCCTCAAACAAGAGAATACCGAGTTAATCTTGACAGGTTGAATCTGGAGAAGAATCTTGCTTATGTTAGATATTCTGGGTTGTGTTTCTTTTATTTCTTTTGTCATGGGTTTTCCTTTTTTGAATCAAGGTTATTTGGTTTTCCATATGGGGTCGTGTTGCTGGGAGAGTTTCCATGGTTATGTATTGTCTTTTGTTCTTAAAAGTTTACTATGTTAAGTGGGACTTGATTAAGCAATCAAAGTGATTTCCAGTTTACCTGAGGAGCATTTAATACCCGAAATCATGCAGGTGTGATGGTAAATATTTCTAGCCATTTAAATTATTGAAATTTTCATGACCCGTTGTGGCCGCCCTTATGTTGAAAGGCATGGGATACTACTATTAAAATGGTTAATGAGTTGAGACCTACAAAGCAATTGAGGGTACAAGACCCTACAAAACATACTAAGTCTATCCGAGTCAAGGTACGACTTCAATGGAAAGAAGGAGCAAGAAATAGTATCGCAGGGGCAACACTCTTATTAGATAGCGGTGCTACGGGCCCAGTCCTTAGTACTCACTGGATTAAGGAAGCCCAGATACCATGTGTGCGACGAGCGGTATCTTGTCCGATCTCAGATGCTAGTGGTAATAACATACCCGGGTCAGGTACCCAGTACACCAAGGAGATGAAAATGCGCATTGGAGATTATGTGAATAAGATGCGATTTGAAGTCGCGAACATGAGTAACTCAGAGTTTGATGGGTATTTATCAATGTCATGGTTGAAGGACCATAATCCAGATATCGCCTAGAAACAAGGTATTCTAACCTAGAAATCAGAATATTGTGAGGCACATTGTTTAGGTCCTAAAAGACGTCTACAATTTCTAACCGAAGAGGCAATGTTAGCTGAAGATGCTAGCTCAATTTACCTCTTGGGATGGCACAGTTCACAGATGAGGAGGGGGGAGATATTAGGCTGAAGCTCGTGCTTGAGTATAAGGACTTTGGGGATATCTTTAGCCAACGGCGGATTGAATCCTTACCGGAGAATTCGAAGTATGATTATAAGATCGAGCTACTTCCGAATACAACTCCGCCATTCTGTCCGATTTATCTCTTATTGGAAAAGGATCTTTAGGTCCTCAGAGAGTATCTTGATGAGATGCTACCTACGGGGAAGATATGGAGGTCAAGCCCTCCTGCTGCTGCGCCTATTCATTTTGTACCAAAGCCAGATGGTACTCTACGGTTATGTGTAGACTACTGTGGACTAAACAGGATAATAGTAAAGAACAGATACCCTCTACTGTTAATGAAAAAGCTCCGAGACAGACTCGGGAAAGCACAGGTGTTTACTAAGTTGGACCTCAAGAATGGATACTACCTTCTGCGAATGGTGGAAGGAGAGGAATGAAAGACAGCATTCTGATGCCGGTATGGGTTATATGAATATACCGTGATACCTTTTGGCTTATACAATGCTCCGGCAACTTTCCAAGGTATGATCAAGGAGGTCTTCAGGGACCTACTAGACGAAGGCGTTATTACCTATATAAATGATATATTGATCTACTCTGAGACAATGGAGGAGCATGTCTCTATAACGACCCTGCTGGATCTTACAGTGGACTTATTCTTATCCCATGCTAAAACCCGGAAGGGTTACGGCTAGGCTCGTCAAGTAGCTCAACCAAAGGGTTACAATGTGGACTAAGCAAATGGTGATGCTTAGACTGCGAACTAAAAAGATATCCTGGGTAGGTAGGGAAAGCTTACGCTGCGAGTTCGCAAGGTCTACAACAGTTGCGGCGAGTTACCCTACCTAAGGCATGTAGTTACCCTACCTTAGGGAGTATAGTTACCATACCTTAGCAAAGAGGTTACCCTACCTTGAGTGTAGAAGGTTACGCAAAGTTTTGGAAAAAGTCATAGGAATGTTTGTTATACAAGATTATGTAGGAGGTTCGAATCTGGGCTCAATTGAGTAATGCTTATTGGGCTATGAACCAAAGAAAATCTTGCCTATGGCGAATATTGGGAAATCTGAGTCCAACACCCCCATCTGGCCTCAATGTACAGACAATGTGTCATGGGCCAACTGAGAGGAAGTTGCTGGTTTACTAGTGAAAGCCTATGATTGAAGACGGTGGCGTAATACTGGTTACATTGTCACCGTCCTTCCGACCGGAAGCTGTTCGTAGGATATATGAGGGGGTATGGGACAATCGAACGGTATTAGAAGAAGTTATTCCTGAGTCCATACACCACGATCCTTATAAGCCTGGGGTGGTAGGTATGTAAGATATACCTGAAGCCCGGGAGGCCTCCGGTTAAGTGGTAGACCATCGACTCCTATATGTCTCCAAAAGACTGTAAGATGTCTAGAGGTTGTTAGCGAGCTCTAGATCGTAGTAGTCTTATCTTGACTAAGGTGCTTATCGTCAGTGGCTGCGGGTAGCGCCAGTATAAGCCAAGTGATCAAGTGCCTCGTCACAGGAGTCCGTAGACCAAGCTATTGTGTTGAAGACAGTAGAAGACGATAGACTCGTAAAATGTAATGATACCATCGAGAGGTTGTCCACAAGACTTGTATAGACGAGTACGTATGGGACAATGAGTTCGATATTAGACTAGCTTATCAGTAACCTGTTAGTTCGCCACTAACAGGACAATGATGTGAAGAGTTTTCTTCTGCAGTTGAATGCATGTATCAGGATACTGCATGAACACTTCACGTCGGATAATGAACTAGTGGAGCCAGCTGACATTCGGTAGAATGTTAGCCCGAGGCCCAGAGGAGATGGGCATGCTCGCGATGGTGGTGAGCTTAGGAGTGATGGAGAGGAGCTGGCAATATAATTCTACTTAAGCATATGCGAGACCTCTTCTCCTAAAGGATCAACTATCCTCTCAAGAACTTATTTGAGTAAAGCTGAGGCTTAACGATATTAAGTTTCACTGTTGAGGTTTTCTCTCTTACATATTTGTTCTTCATTTGCGTACAAAGAAAGCTTTGGTATGGCCGCATCCTTGAGATCCATCTTCCCAAAGAGAGTCTCTGTTACAGTCTTCCTAGTCCGTAGGGTAATGGAAAGGCTTAGGAAAGCTCGCTTATGCGTTAGCATAAAGAAATCTACCTTCTGTTAAAGAGAGGTTGAATTTCATGGATATAAGATATCAGATAGCGGAATATCTATGACCGAGACAAAGGTAGCCGAACTCAAGAAATGGCCACCACCGAATAGGGTCCTGGAGGTCCAGAGCTTTATGGGGTTTGTATACTTCTATTGAAGGTTTATCGTAGGTTTCAGTAAGATTGCGAAACCTTTTACCGACCTGACAAAGAAGGATATCAAATTCCATTGAACACCAGCATGTCAAGAGGCCTTTGATTTTTTGAAAGCAAAATTTACAACAAGGAATATATTAGCACACTTTGACCCTGAACATCAAATAACGTTTGAGACTGATGCTAGCGACTTTGCGCTAGGAGCCATATTATCTCAATTATGTGAGAACGATTAATGGCATCCGGTGGCCTTTCCTAGTAGAAAGCTCTCCTCAGCCGAGATGAATTATGATGTCCATGATAAGGAAATGACTGCGATTGTCGTGGCATTCAAGGAATAGGATCATTTACTACGGTCAGTAGCAGATCAGATTACCATTTACACTGATCATAAGAACTTGGAATATTTTCACAGTACCAAGATTCTAAACCGTAGGCCACATCGCTGGGCTGAGTACTTACAAGCATTCAACTTCCAGGTGGTTTACCATGAAGGAAGATTCAATGAAAAGGCTGATGCACTGTCTAGGCGTAGGGACTACCGCATTGAAGGGGGTGGTAATTCTCAATCATATTCTATGTAAAGCTTTTTTCACCCTGGTCAATGGGTAGTTCAACAGGAGCGGGACATCTTGCGACCACAGGTGTTGCAGGCGCACCAAGGATTCAGCTTACGATCCACATTCTTAGAGCGGCTCAAGCAGGTTGCATCAAAGGACAAGGATTACGTGAAGATCCTTTATTCGGTTAAGGAAGAAACCAAGGGGGTTGATCCTAACCTTACGATTGAGAAGGAACTACTCCTTTACAACAACCGTTGGTACATACCGGTAGATGAGGGGTTAAAAAGTACAATCATGGTGGCTGAACATGATTCTCGCTTAGCCGGACACTTTGGGACATACAAGACTATGGAAACGGCTAGGACAAACTTCTACTAATTAAAGATGGATGATTATATCACACAATATGTTCGTACATGTGATATATGCCAGCGCAGTAAGACTGCACGACACAAGAAGTTTGGACTACTTAAACCTATAGAGGTACCGCTCCGACCATGGAAGGCAATTTCCAAGGACTTTATTATGGCATTACCAGAGTCAAAAGGGTATACGAAAATCTGGGTCATAGTAGACAGGTTCTCGAAGATGGCTCATTTTATACCTTTGACACGGGAAGTATCTATAGGTGACTTGGCCCTAAAGTTCCTGAAGAAGGTTTGGCGTTTCTACAGGCTACCAGAGAGTATCATATCGGATTGTGATAGCCGTTTCACCTCTAAGTTGTGGACTAGCTTAATGTAGCTGATAAGAGTTAAGCTGAATGTTTCCACGGCTTTCCACCCTGAAACTGATGGGCAAACTGAAAGAGTAAACCAGACTTTGGAGCAATACATTGGGAGTTATTGTTCCTATTAGCAAGGCGACTGGGTAGAGCTACTTCCTATGGCGGAATATGCTTATAACACTTCAAAGTCGGAATCAACTAAGGTGTCTCCCTTCGAGATCAATTATGTGTTTAATCCAGAAACGAATTGGTCCAGGTCCGTATCAGAAAGTTAATCTATACACCCAAGCAGTCGGCTATTAGTTAAGGATTGGGAAGGGACATGGATGGAAATTTGACATACTTTACATATGGGTCAAGAGAGGTAACAGAAGTGGCTTGACCAGAAAAGATTGCCAGCACCGGAGTATACCAAGTTGGAGGTTGTTAATGCTGGTCGGGCTAAGAGGGCCGACCGAGTAATGTTGAATCGAAAAAACATAAGAACAAAGTGACTGATGGAAAAACTTGATCATCGTATGTTCGGACCATTTGTGGTCTTACGAAAGGTTGGTTCTGTAGCAGATGAAATTCAACTCCCTGAACGTTGGGGTATACATCCAGTCTTTCATGTCGGCCTCTTAGAACAATATAGGGAGGACTCAACTGGCAGGCATACAGTAGAGGTACCCATTCCCGATATAATAGATATTGAGCCTAGTTATATTATCGAAACTATCCTTGATAGCCGTTGGTATGGGGAAGCTCGTCAGGAATTCCTCAAGCGATTTGTCCAATACTTGGTGGCTTGGAAGGGCTATGGTCCCTAGGATAACTCCTGGGAGCCGTATGAGATGTTAGAGGGAACAGGCATACAAAGCCTCATAGATTTCCATAAACAATACCTGTTGAAACCCAGGGATCACAGGGTGGTAGACCAAGGAACTGGAAATAAACGAAAACACTAGAGGCCGTGGGCGGCCCTAGAGAAGAGAGTGGTGATGTAACGACCCTGCTGGATCTTACAGTAGACTTAGTCTTATCCCATGCTGGAGCCGGGAAGGGTTTACGGTTAGGCTAGTCTAGTAATTCTGCCAAAGGGTTACCACAAAGACTAAGTAAATGGTAATGCTTAGACTGCGAACTAGAACGGTCTACTGGGTAGGTAGGAAAACTCTACGCTGCGGGACCGGAAGGCTTCCGAGAGTTCCAGCAAGTTACCCTACCCAAGGTGGGTAGTTACCCTACTTTAGGGTGTATAGTTACGCTACCTTGGCAAAGTGGTTACCCTACTTTTGGATAGGAGTTAACATACCTTGCGTGAAAAAGTTTACATGAAGTTCCGAACAAAATCATAGGATTGTTTGTTACGCGTGATTATACAAGAGGTTCGAATATGGGCTCAATTGGGTAATCCGTTGTTGCGCTACAAGCCGATTAAAATCTCGCCTTGGACAAACATTGGAAAATCTAAGTCCAACACCCCCCTCTGGCCACGATGTACAGACAGTGCATCATGGGCCAACTGAAGGGTAGTTGCTGGTTTACTAGTAAAAGCCTGTGATTGAAGATGGTGACGTAATATCGTATACGTTGTCGCGGTCCTTACAACGGGAAGCTGTTCCCAGGATATATGAGGGGGCATTGGGCAATCGAATGCTTACATGAGAAGTTATTCTTGAGTCCATACACCACTGATCCTTATAAGCCTATGGTGGTAGGTATGTAAGGTATACCAGAAGCCCGGGAGGCCTCCGGTTAAGTGATAGACCTTCAACTCCCATATGTCTCCAAAGGATTGTAAGATGTCTGGAGGTTGTTAGCAAGCTCTAGATCGTAGTAGTCTTGTCTTGACTAAGGTGCTTATTGTCAGTAGCTGCCGGTAGCGCCCGTATAAGCCAATGGCTTAAGTACCTCGTCACGGGAGTCTGTAGACCAAGCTATTGTGTCGAAGACAGTAGAAGACGATAGACTTGTAAAACATAATGGTACCATTGAGTGGTTGTCTACGAGACTTGCATAGACGAATACGTATGGGACAGTGAGTTCGATATTAGACTAGCTTATTAGTAACCTGTTAGTTCGCCACTAACAGGACAATGATGTGATGAGTTTTCTCCTGCAATTAAATGCCTGTATCAGGATACTGCATAAACACTTCATGTCGGATAATGAACTAGCAGAGCCGGCTGACATTCATTAGAAAGTTAGCTCCAGGCCCTGAGGAGATGGGCATGCTCGCGATGGTGGTGAGCTTAGAAGTGATGGAGAGGAGCTGGCAATATAATTCTACCTAAATATATGAGAGGCCTCTTCTCCTAAGACAATCAACTATCCTCTTGAGAACTTATTTGAGTAAAGCTGCGGCTTAACGCTATTAAGTTTCACTGTTGAGGTTTTCTTTCTTACATATTGGTTCTTCATTTTGCGAACGAAGAAATCTTCGGAACGGCCGCATCCTTGGGATCCATCTTTCCACAGAGAGCCCCGTTACACTTTATGGCATAATATAACTTTGTTGGTAGCAGTGAGAAAACAAAGTGGCATGTAGAGAAGGCACTATATGCTGAGTGGAAGCATTTGCTTCAAGAATGGACAAACTATGTTTGTATGAATTTTCAAGTAAATTTATTACAGGTCTGGGCCTGTGTAGATGATAACTGGTTTAATTACTAATAAGACTTAGACAACTTGCATTTAGGACTGGGAGGGTACTTGCTGAGTTCGCATATATATTTTCACTACTCTGTGATATGCTTGAGTACATGGTGATATATTCACTCCCTCTGAACGCAGCGTCAACACCTTACCAAAAATGGATTAAATGAGGCTATTCCAAAAGAGCAGTCCATTCTTGTCTCGGAGACATGAGTACATGCAGCTCGCACTATGGCATAACACCATACAACCTTATAAACCAAACATTGTATCTGTTCCATTCCACCAGACAAGAATTTTACATGACCAAGGGGATGCCCTTTTCACCAGCACAATATCCCCTTAGTTAAGTAGGTAACTTGCTTAGTCCGATGTTCAACTCATTGAGTTAAACTTTGGTTATCTTATTTAACAGGTAGAAATTTTTAGACTCTCCAGTAAACCTAATAATAATTAGTCCTATATTAGCTATAACTAATGATGTACTTAAATTTTCACCAGTGAAAGGATTAGTATATCTTGCAATTGTAAGAGACCTCAACATAAGGGAAGAAGCCACTGTATTAAAAATAATATTAAATGTTTGATTCACTGCCATGCTACTGAACATGATTGTGGTAATCTTTCAGAACTAGTACATACAGAGATGGCTTTGGTAACTCAGAATACTTGTAATTAGCATGCAGTATGCCTATGGCCAAGTTGAAGTTAGACACCTGTGGTGGCAATTCTTATGGAAATTATCTAACTTTTAACATGTTTTAGTAGTACTATATAAAATTCTTATTTGAGCCTACTTCCAATTTCTTTCTATTACAAGTTATTGGTATTATTGGAAAGAACTTTGTGAGTGGAATGAGTGAAAGTTTACTTTACCAGTAGGACATCCTACAGGGAAAGTGGCCTTCTTGACCAACTGGATATTCCCTTGGCCAAGTATAACTCTTTGTCGGTGGGATAGAACATATCTTTCAACACCAGTCATTATTTGAACCATCTTTGTTCAAGATGAAGTAGTAAGTAATATCCTCTTCAAGAAATATTAATCATATTTTTCTAACAATTAAATTAGGTTTAAAAGAAGAAGAAAATGGATAAAAAAGAGGAAAATATTTATCTGGTCCAAGTCTACCATTAATTAAATATCAAAATTGGGTAACGCCTCTGACAGGGGTAAGATAGATGTCTCAGTCTCTACACATTTGCTGTTCTTGCTAGATTTATTTTACAAACTCTCCACAGATCATGACTTATCCTGCACATTTAACAATCTTCTCTTGAATTGACAAATCTTATTGGTCAATCGGGATACTGTTTTCTATTGCCTAGGTAAATAATCTTACTCTTTTAACTGCATGGCTCTTTTCCTCTTATCTAACAATTAATCAATATTAGTCTCAAAAATAGTAATCTGTTTTCTTTGTTTGATTTGGTCTTGATGCTTTTGATATCTTTCAACATCACAGTATGAAAACAAGGCAACAATTACGCTATAGGAGAGGAACTTAGTTCAATGTATTGAATTGTGTGAATGGTGCGATCTTAAATGACTATATAGAGTATGCGGTCATGATACTAAAAGTGCATTATGGGCATGTTTAAGCAAGGGGGTATTTTAGTATGAAGAAAGATTGTTAGAAATTCTTGTTTTTAATTCTCCTAAGTAAGGTGCGCAGTAGCATCTATATATACAGGTTTGTATCCTCCACATACAGTCTGTGTATCTTAAGAAATTAAAGGGAAAACATAGGTACAATCATAAGTGCAACAGTTTTTGACCCTGAGAATCTGCTAAGGAAATCTCAAATAATATGCTTTAATCTAAAGAGGTGTGAGTGATATAACCCTAAGTCAAAAGAAATAATTGTTGGTTAAAAGAACCGCATAGTATGCTTAAAGATGGAATAACCTCCCAAAAACCATAAAGAAAAACACATGTGATAATTCTGATCATTATTATGAAATATTCAATGAAATATCCATCATGTATGTCCTAGCTGCAGTAATGTTCTTGGGGTATATGTAAAGCTGTAACACTAACCAAGGGTGAGAATACGCCATATGATTAAAGTAAAATAAACATATGAAACGAATCTAAATTTCAACAGATATTTGTTGAAACTGCTCTCCAGTAACTATTCTTGGTGGTAAATTTGATGATCAGAATATGTTTTTACTAAGAACAAAGCTACCAACTGATGAAGAAGACTTACCATTTCTTTCTAAACATAAGCAGTTCACAGTATGTGTCTACTTTGTAATAACAATTAATAAATCATAAGACCAATTCTTGGATCATAAAGGAATAGACTTAAGGAATGATGCCTTTACTTCTGAGCATCACTATGTTGCACTTTCAAGGGTAACCTCATTGGGTAGACTTAATCTCCTACTATCAAGTATTACTCCTACTTAAATATTGAATATACTATATCGTGAAGTATGGTTCCAGAAGACTACTCGTACCAAGGTTGTGGCTCACCAGCCACCACACCCGGTTGATCACAAGCTCACAAACCTGTGACACTTCAGAGGATTGCCTGCCATCTCAACAACAATTTCATACTCAACAATAAATATTATTATATTTTAATAGACTTATACTATAATAAATATTTACCATTCAGTTCAACTTATATTTACTCTTTACCATTATAGTTTATACTATAATCAACTCCTGTCCTTGTAGTTATGGGAATAAGCTAGCTAATATAGTAAATCTGCTGTCAATTAATACCATGAAATAATATTATCATTCACTGTAGATTATAATGTTCTTTTGCACTTGTAGTATATACCTTGATTGATATCTACTATGGTGATCTATTATGTATTAAATCTTGAATATAGTAATTTAAACTATATTATAAAGTTAAAACCACAGGTAAATCAGCTTCAAGAATTTTATATGATTTTATATTACAATTGACCACTCCCTTCACAACAAAACTATATTATCACTGACTCTCACTTAAGCACAATAATCATATACACTGAGGTTAAATGAGCTTTATAAAGTAGTTAAATTAGCAATACAAGAAGCTATTGAGGTTTTATTATCATATAAAATAACTCAGTTTTATTCCATATTAAAAATCAAATTATATTTCTGTTTATTGTTGAGCATGAAAATTATTGTTAAGATGGCCGGCACTTCTCTGTAGTGCCCCAGGTTTATGAGCTTGCGATCAACCAGGGCTGAGCCATAACCTGGGCACAAGTAGCCTTAACACCAACTGTCCTACAAAAAGTGTGACAATTTTGGTTGCGACGGCAACCATAACACCTTTAAAATTTTGAATCAGATATCCTAGTTCACAAAATCCCTACTCTTATCTTACAAATTGTTTCTCTTTTCAATATCATACCTTATACACTAGTGCTTTTCTCTCTGCACTCAGCCATGATCCATCCCTACATTTATTAACTTTATCTCTCATGGTGTAACGGGGTCTCCCTGTGGGAAGATGGATCCCAAGGATGTGGCCGTACCGAAGCTTTCTTAGTATGCAAAATGAAGAACAAATATGTAAGAGAGAAAACCTTAACAGTGAAACTTAATATCATTAAGCCGCAGCTTTACTCAAATGAGTTCTCGGGACGATAGTTGATTGTCTTAGAAGAAGAAGTCTCGCACATACTTAAGTAGATTTATATTGCCAGCTCCTCTCGATCACTCCTAAGCTCACCACCATCGCGAGTATACCAATCTCCTCTGGGCCTTGGGCTAACATTTTTCCGAATGTCAGCCGGCTCTGCTAGTTCATTATCCGACGTGAAGTGTTCATGCAGTATCCTGATACATGCATTCAACTGCAAGGGAAAGCTCTTCACATAGTTGTCCTGTTAGTGGCGAACTAACAGGTTACTGATAAGCTAGTTTAATATCGAACTCACTGTCCCATACGTATTCGTCTATGCAAGTCTCGTAGACAATCACTCAATGGGACGATTACGTTTTACAAGTCTATCGTCTTCTACTGTCTTCGACACAATAGCTTGGTCTACAGACTCCCGTGACGAGGTACTTAAGCCATTGACTTATACGGGCGCTACCGGCAGCTACTGACAATAAGCACCTTAGTCAAGATAAGACTACTACAATCTAGAGCTTGCTAACAACCTCCAGACATCTTACAGTCTTTTGGAGACATACGGGAGTTGAAGGTCTACCACTTAACCGGAGGCCTCTCAGGCTTCTGGTATACCTTACATACCTACCACCGTAGGCTTATCAGGATCAGTGGTGTATGCACTCAAGAATAACTTCTCTTGTAACCATTCGATCGCCACATGCCCCCACATATATTCTGCGAACATCTGCGGGTCGGAAGCACGGCGACAACGTATATGGTATTAAGCCGCCATCTTCAATCATAGGCTTTTACTAGTAAAGCAGCAACTTCTCTTCAGTTGGCACATGACGCATTGTTTGTACATCGGGGCCAGAGGGGGGTGTTGGACTTAGATTTTCCAAAGTTCACCAAAGGCAAAACCTTCTTCGATTCGTAGCGCAACAACGGATTACCCGATTGAGCCCAGATTTGAACCTCCTATATAATCTTGAGTAACAAACATTCCTATGACATTTTCCAAAACTTTGCGTAACCTTTTATGCTCAAGGTAGGGTAACTCCTATCCAAAAGTAGGGTAACCACTTTGCCAAGGTAGGGTAACTATATTCCCTAAGGTAGAATAACTCACCAGAACTCTCGGAGACCTTCTGAACTCGCAGGGTAGACTTTCCCTACCCACCCAATATACCTTTCCAGTTCGCAGTCTAAGCGTTACCATTTTCTTAGTCCACATGGTAACCCTTTGGTAGAGTTACTAGACTACCCTAACCGTACCCCTTCCGGGCTCCGGCATGTGATAAGACTAAGTCTACTGTAAGATTCAGCAATGTCGTTACATCACCCCTCTCTTCTCTAGGGCCGCCCCCGGCCTCTATCGTTTTCGTTTATTTCCAGTTCTCCGGTCTACCACCTTATGATCCCCTGCTTTCGACGGATATCATTTATGGGAATCTACAAGGGCTTGTCTGCCTGTTCCCTCTTACATCTCATACAGCTCCCAGGAGTTATCCTCAAAACCATTGCCCTTCCAAGCTACCAAGTATTGGACAAATCGCTTGGGGAATTTCTGAAGAGCTCCCCCGTACCAATGGCTAACATGGATGGTTTTGATAACATAAGTAGGCTCATTATCTATTATATCAGCAATAGGTACCTCTACTGTACGCCTGCCAGTTGAGTCCTCCCTATATGGTTCTAAGAGGTCGACATTGAAGACTGGATGTATACCCCAATGTTCGTGTAGTTGAATTTCATAGGCTGCGGAACCAACCTTTGGTAAGACCATAAATGGTCGGAACATATGATGATCAAGTTTTTCCATTGGTCGCTTTGTTCTTATATTTTTTCGATTCAACATTACATGGTCGGCCCTCATGGCCTCACCAGCATTAACATCCTCCAATGTGGTATACTCCGGTGCTGGTAATCTTTTCTGGTCATGCCACTTCCATTGCCTCTCTTGAGCCTTATGTAAAGTATCTCAAATTTCCATCCATGTCCCTTCCTAATTTTAAACTAATAGCCCGCTGTTTGGGTGTATATTTTGACTTTTTGATACGGACTTAGAATAATTCGTTTCTGGATTAAACTTATAATTGATCTCGAAGGGAGACACCTTAGTTGATTCCGACATTGAAGTGTTATAAGAATTTTCCGCCAAGAGATGTAGCTCTGCCCAGTTATCCTGCTAATAGGAACAATAACTTCCCATGAATTGCCCCAAAGTTTGGTTTACCCTTTGATTTGTCCATCAGTTTCAGGGTGGGAAGCTGTGGAAACATTCAGCTTAACTCTTAGCAACTTCATTAAGCTAGTCCAAAACTTAGAGGTGAATCGGCTATCATGATCGGATATGTTACTTTCTGGAAGACCCTGGAAACGCCAAACCTCCTTCAGGAACTTACGGGCTAAGACATCTATAGACTCGGATACTTCTGTTGCCAAAGGTATAAAATGAGCCATCTTCGAGAACCTGTCTACTTTGACCCAGATATTCGTATACCCTTTTAACTTCGGTAATGCCACGATAAAGTCCCTGAAAATAGCCTACCATGGTCGTAGCGGTACCTCGATAGGTTTAAGTAGTCCAAACTTCTTGTGTTGTGGAGTCTTACTGCACTGGCATATATCACATGTGCGAACATATTGTGTGATATAATCATCCAACTTTGGCCAGTAGAAGTTTGCCCTAACCCTTTCCATAGTCTTATAAGTCCCAAAGTGTTCCGCTAAGCGGGAATCATGTTCCGCCTCCATGGTTGTACTTTTTAACCCCTCGTCTGCCGGTATATACCAACTGTTCTTATAAAGGAGCAGGTCCTTCTCAATTGTAAGTTTAGGATCAACCCTCTTGGTTTTTTCCTTAACCGAATCAAGGATCTTCACGTATTCCTTGTACTTTGATGCAACCCGCTTGAGGCGCTCTAGGAATGTGGATTGTAAATGGAATCCTTGGCACGCCTGCAACAACTGGGGTCGCAAGATGTCCCGCTCCTGTTGAACTACCCATTGCCCCGGGGGGAAAAAGCTTTGCATAGAATTTGATTGAGAATTTGTAACGACCCTGCTGGATCTTACAGTAGACTTAGTCTTATCCCATGCCGGAGCCCGGAAGGGTTACGGTTAGGCTAGTCAGGTAACGCTATCAAAGGGTTACCATGTGGACTAAGCAAATGGTAATGCTTAGACTGGGAACGAGGAAAGGTATACCGGGTAGGTAGGGAAGTCTACGCTGCGAGTTCGGATGGTCTCCGTGAGTTCCGGCGAGTTACCCTACCTAAGGCAGGTAGTTACCCTACCTTAGGGAGTTTAGTTACCCTACCTTGGTAAACAGGTTACCCTACTTTTGTATAGGAGTTACCCTACCTTGGGCGTAAAAGGTTACGCAAAGTTTTGGGAAAAGTCAAAGGATTGTTTGTTATGCAAGATTATATAGGAGGTTCGAATCTGGGCTCACTCGTGTAATCTGTTGTTGGGCTACGAACCAGAGAAAATCTTGCCTTGGGCGAACATTGAGAAATCTGAGTCCAACACCCCCCTCTGGCCCCAATGTACAGACAACGCGTCATGGGCCAACTGTAGGGAAGTTGCTCATTTACTAATAAAAGCCTATGATTGAAGAGGGCGGCGTAATACCGTATACGTTGTCGCCGTCCTTCCGACCGGAAGCTGTTCGCAGGATATATGAGGGGGCATGGGGCGATTGAATGGTTACACGAGAATTGATTCTCGAGTGCATACACCACTGATCCTTATAAGCCTACAGTAGTAGGTATGTAAGGTATACCGGAAGTCCTGGAGGCCTCCGGTTAAGTGGTAGACCTTCGACTCC
>QLOI01005054.1:0-18887 GCA_003313605.1 Tuber umbilicatum | reverse complement strand
ATTCTCACACCGGTAAGTATAATGTAAACTGCTATTAGACTTTGATGCTACCCACCAAGAAACGAAAGCACAAGGGGGCAAGGAGGCTAGATTCTGGGTCGCAACGGCTGACTTAAAAGAAAAGGCTACCAATCAAGGTTGTATCAGACATATGACTACCCTCACAGCCGTAACTTACCCTAAGTTTATCAATACCCCCAGGTTTTCCCGATGCTTGCCAGGAATGATTGCGGATGAGTGCTATCATAGCCACAATCATCCTTGGCAGAGCAGGGATTGCCTTACGGTATCGATAATAGCATCACCACGACTGACTCGAGGATCTCAGATGAGTGCTGTATAGGGAGATGAGTGGCATAAATACTCTTCAAGATCCCACGATCTGGAAGAAACCATCCTCTCGGACATCTCTGGACGGCACTCCAAGGTCACATTACCATCTTCACAAATAATCTCAATCTTCCAATTTTCACAACTCCCACCGCTTTCCACTTTCAGCACTAGTTCTCCAATCCGAAGAATCCAAAATATCACAATGAAGACCGCTATTCTCTCCTCCGCTATCGCTATTTTCGCTACCTTAGTTACCGCTGCCCCCGCAATGACAACCGGGGCAGAAGTTGTCGCCCGCGACCACGTCAAGCAAGTGATCCACTCCAGTGCCGTGGTAAACATCAACGAAGACACCCCCGACACCGCCCTCAGCGTCACCGACGAAGCCACAGTCTCCTGTGTCGACAACAAACACAACTCCCAAGCCCTTGTAAAGTTCGACTTCCCCGAGGGCCTTACCGGGTCTAAGTGTCGATTGGCATTCGGCTACCCAACCCAGCTCAGCGGTACCGGGGAGATCCAGGTGTTCACCATCGGGGACGCGGACATCGCGGGTGCGACATTCAACAAGAGACCTTTCAGGGATCAGTTTAAGGGTACTTTCCGTGCCAGCTGGGGTGAGGCTGCGGTTCTTGATGGTTCTGGATTGACTTTCAATTGCCCGGCTATGGGGGCCAAGGCCTATGAGGTTGCTTCTGTTGGTGATAATAATAAGGCTGTCTGGTACGCGCCTTGGGGCGGATTGAGAATTGATGTTTTGTAAGGGTGAGGTGGTTGTCGGCTGAGCTTTTACCTGACTCTTTTTTTTTTCTTTCTTTTAAGCATTACATTGCATGGTACTAGGTCGGGTTTGCATTTCGTTTCTGGGATTAGAGCTTCGGGGTTACGGTTTTGTTGTCATTCGCTAGCACGAGCATTATTAGTATTAGACCAATAATTTTGCGGGGATAGATGGGAGGAAATATATACACTGTATAAATGAACCTCTTCTGGAAGTAAATTGGCCTTACTCATGTGAGCCCCTAGATATCGCAGAACAGGAAAGGTAGTAATGGGCTTTGGGTTCAATTGATACGGGTACTGCGCTGATTGGTTCTTAGGCCGGATAATCTCCTAGCGCAGCCTAATTAGTGCAGGAAAGGGGTTGAATCATTACTGACCACAGAGCTGCGAATCTAACAGAACGACAACACATGCTAGCGCTCAACCACAACCTTAAACTGTTTCTCGTAACCCCTGAAGCATTACTATACACCCAGGGAAATAAATAATTGTTCTACCATTCTACCAAGTAAGCACTCGCTAGATATCACTCGCACTTACCTAGGGTTGAAACGGCAAGACACAGTAGGTTACTATACGGTACAATACGGTGTATATGGTAGCGTACCGTAAACATACTAAGTTAGGCGCAATCAGTCGACCGTTATGGAAAATATTTTCGGCCTTAACATTCCCACATCTTTGCTAAGAATACCTAGTGCACACCGCAAGTCCCCGGCACGGAGAACCTGAACGTTTAAGTCTGAATTTAGTAGGTGCAATCAGAGCTGCCAGACAATCCGCCAGACAAATCTTCAATGTATGTGTTCAGGTTCTACATGCCGGGGACTTGTAACCAAGAGACCACTCCGACATCCCCTCGCTCAGATGACCGGACTCGAACGGGAAATTCTCCTGTGGTAAGCTCGATACGGTGCTGCACCTATTAAATTTGCCATCAGGGGTCTCAACAGAAATCACAATCTCAACCACTGTGGGCTCAGCAGAGACCGTATAATAGGGTAGCATACAATGAATACCGGTTAATAAGATCCAGTAAACCGAGCCTTCTCAAAGCTGGACCCCTTTTAAACAGCACTTTCCTTTCACAGAGTGTTTCAACTCCAATCGGGGGATCCAAGCATTATCCGAGATGACGGATTTAACAGGTAAATACTGGGTTACAAGTGAGGAGTGTTGAAATTCACGAAGCTTCCCGGTCTAGGTTACCTAGCATGTAACTTGGTATGAAACCGTATTGCTTAAGTTTGGTTGGAACGATGTTTGAACTAGGGGTAGTTAGTTTAGGAAGAAGTGTGACAGAATGCAGGATATTTGGGGCAGGAGCTGGCCGTGCAGGATTGTTGGAAAGGCGTCGGATTTCTTATGTACAAGGAGATGGGGAGCACTAAGGCGTTAGTGCTGTGAGGGTAAAAACCTGGTTTGTAGGGTTTTACTGTAGTAGGGTTTGTCTTGTGGGAGAGATTTGTGGGAGAGAGTTTTTTTCTTTTGTTCTTGTACTTAGCAGATTTTTCATCATAGCGACACGAGACGAACAGAATACGAACATCGAATTACGAAAAACTATCGAGTGAGTACAGCCAAAGGACCGTGCTGTATTCAGATTCGCAATTTGTGATTGATTTTCTTTTCTTCTTCTATTTTCTTTCCTCCTTTTTTCTTTTCACCGATAGCATTTCCCGACCTTCCCTATTTTTCTTCTACCCTGAATTTGTTCTTTCAGTGCTCAGTCCACTTGAATAGTGTGTTGCACTAGGATATTAGGAACGTTAGGAAGTATCGAGAGTGTCTGGAAGTGTCAAGTGCGTCAAGGAGGTTTCCGAAGAGGCTCGAGTAGCGGCTTGGAAGGTTGTGGATCCTTTACGGTGGCAAAGGGCAAACGGCGCGGACTTGCGAAAAGGTGAAGGGTTCTCTGAAGCAGAGGTTTTTTGTAAATATAGGGCACCTCCAACAACGTAGAAAACAAGGACCCAAATTCGCTCTCCCCCGAACATAGCCTACTTTACGAAAGAGATTATTTTGTAATTTCTTCATAGAAAATCAACCAATTAGCATGTGTCTGAGTGGTATCCGAGTAGCATGTAGCTTTGCCTGCCATGGAAAGCGGGATTGCCTAACACCAAATTTTAAGGTGACATACCGTTTCCCGGCATTCACCCCCGTGCACACTCTCCCTCCGCTTTCACTTGTCAACACCCCCGATTTCAGCTTTAGCCTTTCCATTTCAGCATCATGAGATCAACCAAAATACCAGAACTCCCAAGAGTTCTATCCCCAATGAAATTAAAGGAATATATGACAAAAAGTCTGTATGCCCATACGAGGCATACCCACCGCCCCATTCTCAGGTCGTATCGTACTCCGGTCTGGCTTCGGTTCGGCTTCAACCCAAGATGCTATTTTAAGCTATTGTCAGTCTCACTAAATGCCCTTGTCAGGATACGGCTGGTATGGCTCAGAGGGGTACCGGTAGTTGTGCTGCGGTATTTGGACACTAGTAACTATGATATCACTTACGATATCTTACCGTTGTGTTTTCAACCCTTTCCAAGTTAGGATATGGCCGTAGTGCTTGTATGATAGTTGGCGTGGTGCATAACTAGGGGTAATGTAACCAATAGGGCTAGGGCTAGGGTTCCCAGGGACCTGGTTCCGGAAAAATGAGTTTGCCCAACGTAAGCCACTAACCCGAATGAGCCACCAATTGAAAAGCGCCATTATCACACCGGTACGCAGCCTAACGTAGACTGTTATCAGACTTCAATGCCATTTTACCTAGAAATGAACGCGCAAGGAGGCAAGGAGGCTAGATTCTAAGTCACAGCAGCTGACTTAACAGAACAGACAACCAACCAAGGCTGTATCGGACACAGGACTACCTTCACAGCCGCAACTTTACCCTAAGTTTATTGAAATCCTCAGGTTTTCGCGATGTTCGCCGGGCATGGTGATGGATGAGTGCTAGCCAATCGACCTTGGCAGTGCCGGGATTGCCTTATGGTATCAATAATAGCATCACCACGATTGGCTCGAGGATCCGAGTGCTGTAAAACGAGATAAAGAACATAAATACTCTTCAAGATCCCGCATCTAGAAGAGCCATCCTCTCGGACATCTCTGAACACTCGAAAGCCACATTACCATCTTCACAAATAACTCCAATCTTCCGATTCCGACAACTCCCACTACCTTTCACCTTACATACCAACTCCCTAATCCAAAAACCAAAACATCACAATGAAGACTGCTATCTTTTCCTCCGCTATTGCTATTTTCGCTACCTTGGCCACCGCCGCTCCCGCGGTGACCGCCAGGTCTGAAGTCGTCACCCGCGACCACGCCAAGCAAGTGATCCACTCCAGCGCGGTGGTAAACATCAACGAAGACACCCCCGACACCGCCCTCGGCGTCACCGACGAAGCCACAGTCTCCCGTGTCGACAACAAACACAACTCCCAAGCCCTTGTCAAATTCGACTTCCCTGAGGGCCTGACCGGGTCTAAGTGTCGATTGGCATTCGGCTACCCTGCCCAGCTCAGCGGTACCGGGGAGATCCAGGTGTTCACTATTGGGGACGCGGACATCGCGGGTGCGACATTCAACAAGAGACCTTTCAGGGACCAATTTAAGGGTTCTTTCCGCGCTAGCTGGGGTGACGCTACTGTTCTTGATGGTTCTGGATTGACTTTTGACTGCCCCGCTATGGGGGCTAAGGCGTATGAGGTTGCTTCTGTCGGGGACAACAATGAGGTTGTTTGGTATGCGCCTTGGGGTGGATTGAGAATTGATGTTTTGTAAGGGTGGGGCGGTTGCCCAGTGAGCTTTTGCTTGCGCCATGGCTTTTATTCTTTTGCCATGTTACTTAACTCTATTTTCTTTTTCCTTTCATGCATTGTATGGCAATGGGTTGGGTTCACATTTCCTTTCGGGGATTAGAGTTTGAGGTCGCAGCTCTGTTGTTATTCGTTAGCAGGTGCATTATTAGAACTGTATTAATTACCTAGTGGAGATAAATGGGAGGAAATATACACTTTATACTTGAACATTTTCTGAAAGTAATTTGGCCTTACCTTATTAAGGAGTGATGATGGGCTTTGAGTTTTGATGATCCGGATACTACACTTATCAGTTATTTGGTTAGATAATCTCCTCGCGCTTTAATCAATGTAGGAGTGGAGCCAAGCACCTACTGACCACAGATCTGTGAATCCAAGAGACTGATAACCCATCTTGGCGCTCAACCATAACCTTCAACGGTCTCCCGTAACTGGGGAGGTGTTGCTGCCTGTGAAAAGGTACCCGTGGTGCCATTCCTCCGAGTGAGCCTCATGGATATCACCCATACCGACCCATCCCCCGTAGGAATCCCACAACACACCGAACCTGTACCAAAATCTCTCCCCCCCGTGAACAGACTTCCCCCGCTTTCACTTGTCAATATCCCCTGCTCCCACCTTGTCGCTTTCTCATTTCAGCATCAGCAATCAACAAAAATACCGGGACTCCTAGAGTTCCCACCTCAATGAGAGTAAAGGGATATATGACGAAAGGTCTGTGTGTATACCTACCGCCCCACTCTCAAGCCGTATCATACTTCGGTCTCACTTCAGTCCAAGATGCTACCCTATGCTATTGTCAGTCTCACAGGATCTCCCTATCAGGATGCAACCGGTACGGCTCAGAGGGTACATGCCGCAGCTGTGGCACTAGTGACTATGATATCACTTATCTTACCGTTACATTTTCAGCTCTTTCCGGGGTGGGGATGTGACCACAGTCCCTTTGTGCCATCATTGGTAACTACCGGTTTGATATCATAATATTATGATACGCTAAGGTACTAGTACTCTAGTGCTCGAAGTGGTAAGCGACAGTGCTAGGGTTAGGGTTTCCAGGAACTCGGTTTCGCAAAAATTAGCTTGTCCAACGTCAGCCACTAACCCGAATGAGCCACCAACGGAAATGCGCCATTCTCACACCGGTACGCAGCCTAACACAGGCTGTTATCAGGCTTTGGTGCTGTCTTAGCTAGAAACGCATAGGCTAAATTCCGGGCCACAACAGCTTACTTAAAAAGAAAAAGCCACCAACCAAGCAAGGCTGATCGGACATAGGACTACCTTCACAACCGCAACTTACCCTAAGTTTATTGAAACTCTCAGGTTTTCGCGATGCTTTCCAGGCATGGTGATGGATGAGTGCTATCAGAGCCACAGTCATCCTTGGCAGTGCCGGGATTGCCTTATGGTATCAATAATAGAATCACCGCGATTGACTCGAGGATCTGAGCGCTGTATAGGAAGATGAATGACATAAATACTCTTCAATATCCCCGATCTAGAAGAAACCATCCTCTCGGACATCTCTGAACACTCGAAAGCCACATTACCATCTTCACAAATAACTCCAATCTTCCGATTCCTACAACTCCCACTACCTTTCACCTTACATATCAACTCCCTAATCCAAAAATCCAAAACATCAAAATGAAGACTGCTATCTTCTCCGCTATCTCTATTTTCGCTACCTTGGCCACCGCCGCTCCCGCGGTGACCGCCAGGTCTGAAGTAGTCCCCCGCGACCACGTCAAGCAAGTGATCCACTCCAGCGCGGTGGTAAACATCAACGAAGACACTCCCGACACCGCCCTCGGCGTCACCGACAAGGCCATCGTCTCCCGCGTCAACAACAAGCACAACTCCCAAGCCCTCGTGAAGTTCGATTTCCCCGAGGGCTTAACCGGGTCTAAGTGTCGATTGGCATTCGGCTACCCAGCCCAGCTCAGCGGTACCGGGGAGATCCAGGTGTTCACTATTGGGGACGCGGACATCGCGGGTGCGACATTCAACAAGAGACCTTTCAGGGATCAGTTTAAAGGTACTTTCCGTGCCAGCTGGGGTGAGGCTGCGGTTCTTGATGGTTCTGGATTGACTTTCGATTGCCCGGCTATGGGGGCTAAGGCCTATGAGGTCGCTTCTGTCGGGGATAACAATGAGGTTGTCTGGTATGCGCCTTGGGGTGGATTGAGAATTGATGTTTTGTAAGGGTGAGGTGGTTGTCGGCTGAGCTTTTGCCAGAACTTTTTCTTTTTTTTCTTTTAAGCATTGCATTGCATGGTACTAGGTTAGGTTTGCATTTTGTTTCTGGGATTGGAGCTTCGGGGTTGCGGTTTTGTTGTCATTCGTTAGCACGAGCATTATTAGTATCAGATTAATTACTTAGTGGGGATGGGAGGAAATATACACCGTATACTTGACCCTTTTCTGGAAGCGATTTGGTCTTACTCGTCTGAGCTACTAGATATCGCAGAACAGGAAGAGTGATGATGGGCCTTGAGTTTCTTTAACGCGGATACCGCGCTGATTAGTTATTGGGGCAGATATTCCCCAGAGCAGCCGAACTAGTACAGGAGCGGAATCAAATTACTTGCTAACCACAGACCTGTGAATCTAAAAAGAGTGATAATACATCTTGGCGCTCAATCGTAACCTTCAACAGTTTCTCGTATCCACTGAAGCGTTACTACCTGGAAAAAAAATCGCGGCGCTATTCTGCCAATTGAGCACTCAATATATCACTCTACTGACTTAGAGTTCCAACAGTACGGTGCGGCACGTTACCCTACAATGCGGTACGGTACGGTAACGTACAGTAAATTTGAGTTAGGCGCTATTAGCTGACCGCCACGAAAAAATCTTGGTCTTAGCTTTCGCACATCTCTACCAAGAATGCCTGACGTATAATAATTTAGAGACAAAACTTCAAGCCACTCGGACACCCCCCCATTCAGATGACTGGACTTGAATGGGAAATTCTCCTGTGGTAAGCTCGATGCAGTGCTATACCCGCTCATTAAATTCACCATTAGGGATCTCGACAGAAATCACAATACAAACCACTGTGGGCTCAGCAGAGACTGTATAATCGGGTAGCCTATGGTAAATACCGGTTAATAAGATCCAGTAAGCCAAGCCCTCCCAAAAATAAACTCCCTCTGAACAACGATTTTTTCTTTCAGAGTGTTTTAGCTCTGATCGGGGGATCAAGCGTTGCCCACGATGGCGGATTTAACAGATAAATACTGGGTTACAAGTGAAGAGATCACCCGGTGACTTCTTCATAGAAAATCAACCATCATGTGTCTGAGTGGGAAGAACAGCATGTGGTTTTGTCTGCGATGGAAAACATGATTGCCTAACACCAAAATCTAATGTGAGATGTAGCTTTCCGGTATTTTCCCTTCTAGTGTAATTTACAGTAGCGTATCGTATTATTCGAACACTATACCGACTCATTCTTTGCAGGATCCCACAGCGCACTAGACGTGCACCGTACCAGGAGATCTCTCTCCCCCACGGACACTCTCCCCCCGCTTTCACTTGCCAATATCCCCTGCTCCCAGTTTGTCGTCCTTTCATTTCAGCATCAGCGATCAACCTTAATTAGATCAAGGGAATATATGGCCAAAGGTTTGTGTGTATCCGAATGCCCATACAAGACACGCCCCCCGCCATGTTTTTTCCGGGTCGTCCTTCGGTCTGGCTTTGGTCTGACTTCAGTCCAGGATTCTATTTTACGCCCTTGTCGGTCTCACCGAATGCAACGAGTACGGCTCAGAGGGATACATACCGTAGCTGTGCTGCGGTATTTTGGCACTTGTGGCCATGGTATCACTTATCTTACCGTTATTTTTTCAACTCCTTCCAAACCGGGGATGTAGCCGTAGTCTGATACTTGTAGTTGGCAACAGGTGGTAAGTAACCGATAGGGTTAGGGTTTTCTGGAACCCAACGTAAGCCACGAGCCCAAATGAACCACCAATGAAAATGCGCCATCTCACACCAGCACTCGCTTAATGCAGACAGTTATCAGATTTTGATGCTATTTTGCCTAGAAATAAACGCACAAGGGGTTAAGAAGGCTAGATTCCTGGTCACAGCAGCTGACTTAAAAAGCAGACCACCAATCAAAGCTGAGTCGGACATAAGACTACCATCACAGCCGCAACTTACCTTAGTTTATCGAAACTCTCAGGTTTTCGCGATGCCCGCCTGGGATTGTGGTGAATAAGCGCTAGCCACAGCCATCCTTGGGAGTGCTAGGATTGCCTTATGGTATCGATAATATCATATCATCACCAGGATTGACTCGAGGATCTGAGCGCTGTATAACGAGATGAGTGACATAAATACTCTTCAAGATCCCATTATCTGGAAGAAACCACCCTCTCGGACATCTCTAAACAGTCCAAAGTCGCATTACCACCTTCGCAAATAACTCCAACCTTTCGATTCTCACAACCCCCACTACCCTCCACTTTTAACACCGACTCCCTAATCCAAAAATCCAAAACATCAAAATGAAGACTGCTATCTTCTCCGCTATCTCTATTTTCGCTACCTTGGCCACCGCCGCTCCCGCGGTGACAGCCAGGTCGGAAGTCGTCCCCCGCGACCACGTCAAGCAAGTGATCCACTCCAGTGCCGTGGTAAACATCAATGAAGACACTCCCGACACTGCCCTTGGCATCACTGACAAAGCCATCGTCTCCCGCGTCAACAACAAGCACAACTCCCAAGCCCTTGTCAAATTCGACTTCCCCGAGGGCCTTACCGGGTCTAAGTGTCAATTGGCATTCGGCTACCCAACCCAGCTCAGTGGCACCGGGGAGATCCAGGTGTTCACTATTGGGGACGCGGACATCGCGGGTGCGACATCCAACAAGAGACCTTTCAGGGATCAGTTTAGGGGTAGTTTCCGTGCCAGCTGGGGTGAGGCTACGGTTCTCGATGGTTCTGGATTGACTTTCGATTGCCCTGCTATGGGGGCCAAGGCCTATGAGGTTGCCTCCGTTGGGGATAACAACGAGGTCGTCTGGTATGCGCCTTGGGGTGGATTGAGAATTGATGTTTTGTAAGGGTGGGGCGGTTGCCCGAGCTTTTTCTGCGCTATAACTTTCATTCTTTCGCCATGTTGCTTGACTGTATTCTCCTTTCCTTTCTTTTATGCATGGTACTGGGTTGGGTACGCATTTCGTTTCGGAGTTTTGAGCTTTGGGGTTGCGGTTTTGTTGTCATTCGTTAGCACGGGCATTATCAGTATATTATTAGATTAATCACCTAGTGGGGGTAGACGGGAGGAAATATACACTTTATACTTGACCCTTTTCTGGAAGTGGTTTTTTTGCCTTACCATTATGAGCCATTGGAGATCGCAGAAAAAGAAGAGTAGCGATGTACTTTGAGTTTCGACAATGCCGAAACTACGCTAATTAGTTGTTGGGTCAGATAATCTCCCGGAGCAACCTAATTAGTGCAGGACTGGAGTCAAATCATTTACTGACCACAGAGTTGTGAATCTAACAGAGCGGTAGTATACGCCGTTTCTCAGTTATAACCTTCAATGGCTCTCTGTAACCACTGAGCCGTTAAAGTACTAGCCGGAAAGAAATATGGCGCCATTCCGTCACTTGGTATCACTCGTACCAAAGGATCCCCTGCAGGAATCTCGCAACGCACCGAACCAAACGTGCACCAGAAGCTTCCCCCCCATGACCACCCCCTATCCGTTTTCTGCAGGCTACGAGCTCAAGACCTTATTAAAGGTAGGGATGATAACTAGCCACCTTGTTTGTAAGTCTGTAAACCTCAGACTCTAGCTCTGAAATTCACAACCAGAAAATTACAAAAGCCTCAAACGCGGGCGACTACGCCTTGAAGTAGCCTATAGACCGTCTATGTGTAGGGGAAAGAATCTCGGAGAGATCCCGGGGAAAAGAAACCCCCCCCCTCACTCGTCAACACCCCCCTTCCTTCCTCATTTGTGGACACCCTCACTCCCTACTTTCCAAACCTCCATCTCAGTAATTTACCGGGACACTGGAGACCCAGCGTCCCTCTCCCGGCAATAGTCAGCTGCTGAGGCACCAGCATCTGCACCGATTCCGCCAATATTTGAAGTTAAACAGCCAGCTTGAGAGAATCACTCTCTTTTTCCTCTCGCTGCCTGGGTCGACACTCGCCCACCTACTACCAATACTGCCAAACAATTCGATGAGATTTGTCAGTTGTGAGTGTTGCATTTTGATAAAGCTCTAGTTATTGAAAATCGGCATCTAAGAGGTGGACGGTCAGGCCATATTTTAAGACCGAGCAGCTGCTTGGATAATTATCTAGGAAGACAAGGTAATTTGGATACCTTACCCTCTTTCCTTCCTTCACTGCGCCTCGATGGTTAATCTCGTGAACATTTAGTTAACTTTTCCCCATAGGATTGCAGGTGGGAGACTTTGTGATGTTGAGTGGCCACTCAGTTGGTATGATACCTCAGTAAATACGAGACTTTGGTAAGCTTACACTAGAGACTCGGAGCTGCGAAAGCCGCAAACGGCAACAGTGACGGCATGAAGTGGACAACAAAGACGATTTTAATGCTCGCCAGAACCCACCTATTCCAAGCACTTATCACACTCGGAATTCTTCAAATGCGAATGGAACAAGCACTATCTCTATGGATATCTCTAGAGAGAGCATACTGGCACTTCAGATCCTTACCCAGTTGATGGCTTTTAGGCAGAGCTCCCGGTAATACATCAGCCGCGATCCCAACTATCTTTTTAGATCCCTTAGCCTTGGAACCAGCAACGCCATTTCCACTTGAAACAATGCACATATTCCGTCTTCCTCGAGAGTGGTTGAAACGAGGGGGAGGATTCTCGGGAAAACCGAATTTGAGTTGCCTATAATACCTGTCCTTTCACAGATCAGAGAAGCAAAAAGTGGAAAATAGACGGACCCGATTCCCAGATATGTAGCCAGTCCATAATTCGCAGAATTATTCTCCCTCTAACAGCCCAAGCTATCCAAACCCCTTCCAAAAGGGAGAACCCGACACTTCTCCCCCGAGTCATTAGTCGTACCCGGGCCCTCAAAGCGGAGGAACGAAGTTGACGAAATAAAATCCTAACCCTGCCACATAGTTATTCGTCTACTGATTTACAGGTTAGTACAAATGCCAAACTCCCAGATCGCTCGTTTGGAGTGTCTCACTATCTCTCAGTTCCACCAAATTACAAAAATCCCCTTTCGCATTTCTTGTTATTGTGCCGTTTGAGTTTTGTTTAACCAATTTCGTATACACCCGTGGCCCATTAATAGCTCTGTATACATCTTTCTCAGATACATCCTTTTAGTCTTCCTTGTCTTTCCCATCCCCATCAGATTTAGTTATCCTGTGTTTGTCAACGATTGATCTCTTACCTGCTCGTATTATTGCATAACAACGGTTTCACTGTGGTACAGTACTTCTAGTGCCACAAGAGTTACTTCAACACGATAGAAGATATCACACGAAACCTTTGGTCCGCTGCTAGAACTCTTGAGGCGTCAGCAGGATCTAGGAAACGACAAGATTCATATTGATATGTTTAGATGCTACTAGTAGCTATAAAGCGGACAGTCCCAGGAACATCTATAGACACAGAGGATTAAGCAAGAAAATCCTCTCTTTGTTTCATCCCTCCAATTTCTTATATGCATCCGATTACACCGCCTTCCAATCTCCGGCTCTTTGTTGTACAAGGCTCCCGATATCTAGCAGCCCATCAGGTGATATAAAAAAAAACCGCCGATCGCAGACCTCACCCCGGGCCCTTAGGGTAGTCTTGAGTCGGAATCATCCACCTCCCTCCCAGTTCCCATAGGGCAGGACGTCTCCCACCCCACGTGATGGATATTCAATACCACTCATGCAGAGGGGGATTGAACTCCTGGGCTCCCGCTAATTGGGCAGGAAGTTGATTGGTTCTTGACATATTAACCACTGCACCAGCTAGGTATTTCACAAAATATTACTCTGGGAACAAATACTTATGCTACTACATCACAAGTTGATTTGGACTCTCCCGAATGAAGTTGGATAATAATAATATTATTATTATTAAATCATTAAAATTAATGATGGCCAGCTCCTCGTATGAGACCACAAACATCTAGCATGCCGAACAAGCCCTAAAAATAAAAACTCCTCGCCACCTTTACTCAACATAATAAGTAACGGCCTCAGCTGGTGAGAGCAAAGGCGCTTCTTGAAAGAGCAAAGGATGGGACAACAGTGGTGAGGACCGGGGTGTCGGCACGGATATCGATGTAATAGCGGTAGTAGTAGTAGTAGCGGCAAGGGTCTGTACTATAGGAATGAGCATAATAAGGAGAATAAGGGGATAGGTGATAGGAGGCCCAATGGTTTGTCGAACACTACCAGCGCTCACTCAGAGGTTTTAGAGAGACGTTGGGGTTCTCAGGCTGCCATACCGGTAATTGATTATCATAAGAAATCACTAGCGGGGTTGCCTCAGCCAATCGCCGTCGTGCTGCGCCAGTCTCAAAATTTGAAATCAGGTCATGTGTTCTTAGGCTATCATAATCTAGATGAGAAGTGGGCTGGCTCGAGCAGTTCACGGGTTCAGATGGGTCAAGTTTAACGGTGGGGTGGACCGGAGAAGCTCGCCTCGCTCTAGAACGTGAGCCGTAGGAAGAGTTAGAGATATGATCACGACATCTCCAATACTCTCTAATTTCAAAAGTGCGATGGGCAGATTATGACAAACAGCGCTCCCGTTTTCAGAGGGGGAGGTGGGAAAAGGCTGACCTAGCCTTTGTTCAATTTCTCCAACAGCTTTTTTCCCCCCTCGTAGTTTGCCGCACGGGAATCGTCGCGAGGAATTTCAGTCATGTTCCAACCCATATAGGTCCCCCCCGAAGGTTTTACTAGAATCCCATTGTTCGCATTCTCTCCGATCAGATTTACCTCCGAGCTTATTGCACTTATACGAGGTAATCAAGATCGGAGTGGCATAGCTTGGATTTGTTCTAAGGTGAGAAGGATGACTTTGGTGTTTGATCACCATCGATTTTAGGCCCGCTTTCACACGGAAACACTTGTTTACCTAGGAGGTATCACAAAGCGCAGGTACAGTACTATGTGGTAGCAATGCACTAAGCTATACAAAAGAGACCTCGAACATGGGAGACAGACAGACGAGGGAGGGCGAAACAACCCCACGCCATAATAATTAGTGTATCCACACCGTTTCCGAAATTTAATTTGGGGCTACTCCCGGCTTATCAGAGGCCTTTCTTAGCATATAGTCTATCTCGGGTTCGTTGGTAACCCGTGATTCAATTCAATCTGTAGGTTGAGTGGGAAGGATCAATCCAGCTTCGGCCGGGAACGCACAAATCCCGGCTAGCTCATCGCAAGGCCTAACAGATCTAGGCCGTGCACGGCTTGAATAATAGACTATTAAAGTTTAACGCTAAGAGCTGCGGAACATCCAAACTGTGGATTCCTCTGGCTAACCGCAAGTCACCAGTCTAGTCTTGCAAAATTCCAAGATGCTAAGATCCTACCATTTGCTATCACTCGTATTCTGTGAGATGAGCTCTGCTATTACGTCATACCCTCTAAAGAATGATGGGCGGAAGGGAAAGAACTAGGGGAGTTTTAGTTCCTTTTTTTTTTTTGCTTGTGAAGGTAGCTCACAGAATTCCTATTTGTTCGGCAGTAGAGATTTCACGATATCTTCCCTCACACCCGCAGTTCCGTAAGTCATGACGTTGCATCTCCTGCAAGAAGCGCTCATATACTAAACCAACTTATCTCCCGTCCTCTTATGTCACCTTGGTGAGAAGATGGCCACATCTCTTTCAAACACTATAAATGGCTCCCCCGGCGGATTCCATGATTCTCCCGAAGATTCACCGACCTACTTTAAGGCTCGGGAAGCAGGGCCAGTCCTGAAACCCTGCTCTATTAGCCAAGTTGCCGCAGATACCCTCCTAGCAAAAAAAAAAACCCAAACTGTTTAAGGGATTTCCAAGCTTAACTGCATACACGCTTGAGCCAGGTGTTTGAAGTGCACAAGGGCTAACCCCGGCATGTAAGTGTGACAATCCCTGCGTTTTTGATTCGACCCATCTTTGAGCACATAGCATATTATTCCGAAAACAACGAACGGGCCGAAGTTGGTGCATAAGCAGCGTGAGAGATGAGTGGCGGATCCCAACAACTTGCGAGCAACTATGTCGACGATTGTCGATAAATGCGACGCTCGGTGGTCAAGGACCGCTCATATAACACTTCAAGTTTTTATGCACCTCTAACCCTGTCCCGTTGGCTACTTTTGAGATGATTCAAAATGGTATCTGCTGTGTAACAAATTCCAGCTCACAATCCAATACCCACGTTAGCAGGAGAAAATTACCTGCCAAACCCTCCCATGATGCAGTATCGCAGTCTTTCACATGCCCGAGAACAACAGGCAGACCCGTTTTAGCATACACACCCCACGCGGTACCCCGCAATCAGGAATAACAGATCGCATTTCCCCGCTATCTCAGAAAAACGCGAGAAGCACGGTGTGGACCCTGATTGCTTACGCTCCCCTTGAACCCTGTCCTCAGGTTCTCCAGAATACCTCTTCTCTGCCCTTCTTCCCTCACAATACCAAGCTCGAACCAGTGCCGGTTAAAACCTCCGACTCCCGTTGACGCACCGAAAGGGATTAAACATCCTTCCATTCAATTACACATTTCTGTCATGCCCCCCTGTATGCATAAGGACCGTGAATAATACCTCTCAATGTCTCGGAAACTACAGGCAATATGATGAAGCCCTGAATTCCCAGATTACAGGTACACTCTCTTCAACTAATACCTCAAGACTGCTCGCGTGACTCCCCGCAGGCCGGGACAACCTATGGTCCATCAAAGACAGGAATTACCTCCCGCCTTGGAAAACACGTCTCTTCCACATGCAGGAATATACATACAACTATGGTATTACATAACCCCACTACTCACATGCTGTCGCACGGCATCCCAAAGTAGAAGTGTCTCATATGATTGACTCCGAGCCAAGGAAATAAGATGGAAATGATATAGACTAGCATCATTTCTCCACTAAAAATCAAACGAGAATCTTCTAGAGGAGCCCGCAGCGACCAGTGCAGAACGACTAAAACCGCTCCCACGTCTACTTACATCTATTGCCGCAGCCCTTCTTTTATGTCATATAGGCGACATCACCACCGGTAGCCGAGGGGGCTTACATACTGCTCTCCCAGCCCGCAATGCAGCTACCAAGTTTTTTGCCCCCGTGATTATTCCAACCGGCTGTCATCCACTCCTGCATGCCACGAGCCTTTATGACTCCTTTCGCATCTGCAACCCCGTTGCTCTCAGGTAAGGTCCCGAGTGACAAATCATGACCCAATATCCCAATGCGAGAGAACTCTTTTACGTACAGTACTCGAGTAAATAGTCCATAACAAAACAAGCTATTCACCTCAAACCACTTACAATTCCTACTCCCACGTCATGCATCAAGTGAGTTCTGTGAACCGTATACCCTACGCAGAAGGAGCTGGTTAGCATAACCGAACACGACACGAGTGTAGCAAAATTGGTTGCTTTTGGTAGTCAATATTAGGATATTCAAAGCCTGCTGGGTTTTTTTTTGCTTTTATTTTCCCCTAAAGGCTAAAACAAGAATAGCTCCATCTCTTACATCCTCAGCATCAAACCGTGTAGGTTGAGATTGTAAATTTTATTTCTTGCATATTGGTTGTTCTGTGGTGTAAAGTTTCGTACGATGCGTGCCATGGTAACACAAGGCAACGCAAGACAAGACAAGACAAGACAACACGACAAACATAGGGGCAAACAGAAGCAGGAAGTTTAAGCCCCGCTCCTACTCCTCTCTTTTTTTCTCCTCCTCCTCCCGCTCCTTCTCCACCGGCTGCCAACAATCCCCCACCCCTCCGGCAGACGGCCAATTGCCCTATCTCTGCCTCCCTCGGGCTATCTCCCACTCCACCTGCGCCCCGAAAACCTTCCGATCGAATCTTCCGCCGCAGATCACCGACTCCAAATTTGCGACTCCCAAAACCAATTCTCCCCTCCTCCTCCTGCTCCTCCTCCTCCTAACCCTCTTATCCTCTCCTAGCAACAAGCGACGTATCCCTCCCCCCTTCCTCAAGCATGCAATGGCACTGTGGGCCAATTCAAGATACCACCACGACAGACATGCTACGATATCCTTACTAATGCGTAACCAGCGATTGCTGGGCGATGAGTGGATGGATGGATGGATGGATGGATGGCGCCGATTGAATCGACCAACGAGATCCCAATCTAGAATGTTCTCTAAACGGCATTGGCTGTATGTACCGTCTGTATGAGTATGCACGATCGATTGCCGATGCGGTTCCCTGCATTGGGTTACCACTTCTGGAGGGGAGTTTACTTGATTTGGGGGAGGGAGGGAAGGGTATTGCATTGGCTTGAACCGGATCGGGGGATGGGGATTGCGTATTGCGGTGCCTAGATGGGATGGAGGAGAAGCAAGGAGGGAGACGGTATCGTATGGGATATATCACAACTCATGGTACTTTGGTTAAGTGCCCTACGGGTGCGTGTCACTCTGCTCTACCCTACCATACCCAAGGATACTGACCAGTCTGCCCGGTCCTGGAAGAAACTACCTACCTGCCTAGTACGGTACAACTGGCAAAAACCTACCTATCGGCAGCCAAGCCCGCCGCCGGCAGGCAAACCTGCATTTGACTTACGATATGATACGGGAGATGAGCTGTCATTATAATACCGGTATACCCTTCCTTTCTCCGTATGGAGGCCTGCTCACCCACTTCCTTGCTGACTACCAGCACAACAGTCCTGCACCACAGATTTGAAATATGACTTATGCGGCATGGGGGTCCACAAATTAAGGGGTTTCTCCTCTTCCCTTCTTCCTATCCTCCGAACTAGTTTGGCACGAGTTCATGGCAGACAAGTGCCAGAAAATGAGGATTCTCAAACGATAGCAAATGATCCCTGCTTATCCGAGCGCCATACAAATTCACGACCCGAGCATCGAGGGTACAGTACAGTACGACTTTCTTTATGCCAGCAGATATGCGCGGGTGATTGGCCACGCATTCCTCCCCAGCCCCTATGTTGAGGTACTGGTTGCCTAAGATGGGCAGCATGGTAGTGGTGAGTTCCCAACAAAGTATTTATTGGCAAACTAATGGATCTACTGTACCACCGTGTACGAATACTGTATGGACCGGACACAAGCAAGAACGATAAACTGGTGAAACTGTGTTTTGTTTTTATTCCACCTAGGCGAAAAAATGATAGGGAAAAAAAAGGGAAAAAAAATGAAAACCAGGTTAAATGATTCGCACGCTTTGACCTCTTGCTCATGAGGCGATATCAGGCTAGCGTACTGATCACCACTGAGAACCGGGGATTGCTGGTTGTTTCTGGTAGGAAGGGCTGGGGGTGCTTGGCTATTGTTCTGTTTGTACCATCCCGTACTTTGCTGAAACTACCATGATCCCGAGCTACTTACATGTACGTGCACTAGTACAAAACTACCATCTGGTAATCTTTGGCTTCAAGTTATGATAGCTTCAAGCTACGCTAGAGCTAGCTAGCTAGCTACCAAACCACGCTCGCACCACCAAAAAGCCACACCCGCAACCAGCTCCCTCCCTCACACGGCACAAATTCTCACTCGATCCACCCCCACAAACCCCAAAAATCCCCTACCTTACAGCTCAGCCAGACCACTCGTACCACCCACCATCCACCCATCCACCCGGTCCCCCCCTTCCACAGCTCCAACGAGGCTTTTTTAACAACCCTAATGTAACCTACAAGCACCACCGAGCCGACAGAGACCCCAAACAAAAAAACCCCCAC
>QLOI01005052.1:0-23394 GCA_003313605.1 Tuber umbilicatum | reverse complement strand
GTACAAGAACTCACATACAGAGCAAGTTAAGCTACGGCGTAATAAAACCTCTGTGTATCCACCCCGGGCCCGGCCAAAACAAGGAAACCCCAAGACCCTCTGGTATAGGCCTAACCACACCTCTCGCCTAGGGAAAGACAAACCCTCACCCGATGTACCAAACAGCACGCCAACCTAAGGAAAAGCCTAAGCTCTGAAGACAAGCAGGAGGTAACCAAGAAAACGCCCCCCGTAATCCCAAAAAAACCCAACAACCAGAACGCTACTGAAATAACAACCCGAACAGTGAGATTACACAAAAAGCCCAAACCAATCCCAAAAGAAAACCCCAACCACCGGCAAACATGGATGTAGAACCCAACAGGCCTGGTGGGCCGAAAATCCTGGCAGACGAGCCCGAACCATAAGCGAGACCGTACGTAGAGGCGGAAATGACCGAAGCCAACCGAGAGCGGGCGGAGGTGGCCACCCAGGATGGTGGCAGGAGGGATTTAACTAGCAGTACGGTGCCAGCGGATCAGACCGGGTGAGGGAGGTGGAAGCAACGACTCGACCGAAGCGACTATCGGAATCGTGTGTGTGTCCGAACTAGGCGGTCACCTAGCACCCCTGAGGAGGGGAGAAGGGGAAGGGCGAAATCAACTGAAGCCGGCCAGAGGCTAACCGAGGCCAGCGACCGTAAGATCACGTACCGCAAACTGTATCCCAGCCGTCTGAGGCGACAGCAGAGAAGATGCGACCATGTAGACCTAAGCGAAGAGCAAAGGCCTGAGGAGAGGGGAGGATTGCCCGAAGGCAGGAAGGTAAAGTGGGGGGGGGGCAAAGCCCACCATGGGTGGTGGTGTTGCGATTTCAATCGCGAGGAAAATAGAAGTTGTGGTTGATGTCTAACAAGAAGGCGGAAACTACCCTTATATATACCCTTTATCGTTACACAAGCACTGCCTCATACCAAGGAAATCTAAAGAACATGCTAGAATACACTAGTATAATACTCGGTCATATGGCTGTGTCACATGACCAACATAGCCACATCACTGGATAGGAAAGGAATAACGTATTTTTCAACACTAGTTTGTTCTATTGAACCTCCTGTAGCCAGATACAAGGAAAAGAATCCCATAATGGTGAAGCAGTGAAAGATACATCGGGCCGTGCAGTTGCAGAAAGTACTTATCTGGAAACATCTCTTTGGTGAAATTGTTCTTGACTTTGACGATAAAGTTAATTCTACACCAATGGCTAAAAGAGCCCCACGTGGGTGGTAACTGCCCGTCGTGGAGAAAATACGATATTACTTACGTAGGATACGCTAAAAAATTAAGAATTGCAGGATAGATCTTTCTACTGTCAAAGTCCTATGCGATATAATCGTTAAGGACGGTTGGACCACTGAACGATTCCTTTTTACCGCAAAGTTGACTATTCAAAACCAAGCCCAGAAACTTACTCACATATGGTATTAAGGATTATGGGAGAAGACAAAATCATGGGAGAAAGCTTAGACGATGATGGAGTTGACCATGTTTCAACTACAACGTTGAAACCACCACTGATTCCTGGAAGTTATGTTCCAAGCCGAAGCAGAACTCCTGTGGTACAGCCTTTTTTAAGGGTCGACAAAAGGCGATCACAGTCCAAGATGAGGGGATTGATACAACCAACCCCCAGGGGTTTAACGAAACCATCACTCAGTTTCCTCGAAAGATATTCCACTCCGCTCCAAGGACCTCAAACTAAGGCCCGACAAACTGCGAGAGACTTCTTAACTGAGCTTGACTCAGCAATAGGGTGTATTGACCAGACGGCAAAGGAAACCCAAGATTGGCAACACATTGCTTTCAATACTCTGTCAAATCTCAACAGTGCCTGTTGGGAGACTTAGAAGATGTTCGGACAAGAGTTAAAGAAGGAGAAGAACTAGTCGATGAGGAAATAGAAAATCTCCAGAAAAATCTAGAAATGATTACCTCAGCACTTGATAAAGCATGGGACCGGTCCGAGTTAAGACGAATGGCCGAAGAAAATAGGATTCGTCAACAACAGGAGCGACAACAAGAAGTGAGTCAGCAATTACATAGTGATATAGGCACAACTGAAGCACAATCCCTCGCTTGAGACCTCTTATTGGAAAAGGAAGTTAATACCCTACAATCAAACTGTGATGAATTGGTAAGAGAATTAGCTACACAAAAGGAGGAAAATGAGGACGTAAGAGATCAAATAGCAAGAAACCAGCATGTCAACAAAGAATTTGATGTGCGGAAGGATGCAGAAATCGGGGAATTAAAAAGACAGTTGGACAATTTGTCGGCACAGGTTAACCAACGACCATCAGGTGCTGACAGAGGAGAAAGCAATCCACCTCAGGGCCCTGCACCTGAGGATAGCCAAAACTCTCAAGAAAATCGAAAAAGAAAGGGAAAGGCCCCTGAGCAACAAAAGGCAGGAGCAGGGCCTAGTGGTGGTAGAAAAGGACCTCCGCAAGGTCCAAGAGACAACCCCGGGCATCCAGGTAATGACGATAATAATGACGATAGCTCATCAAGTAGTTCTTCAGACAGTGAAAGCTACAGGGACCTTGGTGAAGACTGACGTAGGTGGAAACGAAAACAACATCGTGCCAGGCATGGAATGACGCCTAAAAAAGACCTGGACTGCGAACGAATGCAACTACTTATAGAAGCTGTAAGCAAAGAACTGGTTGGTGCTAAAAGGAAAGATGCTACACCACCACAATTGTTCGAGGCAAAGGACTACCAAAACGTGAAGACTTGGTTACTCCAGTACGAAGACTATTTTCGACGAAACCCCTAACATTGGGAAAAATACATGCATAGGGTATAGTATGCAATTAGTCGGACCAAAGGGGAAAATCTTGCGCATTTTACAAATTGGTATCAATGCGCCATGACGGGCGAGTTAGGCCATAAATGAATAGAAGGGCTTATTCATTGGCAACGTTTCTGTCAGGAAATTACCAACCGATATGCCAGCACTGCTGAAGACCGAGAGGCACTATGAGATATGGATAATGTTGAATACGAGGAAAAGATTTCTACCCTCTTATTAAAGATGGAGAACCTTAACATCAAAGTGCAATTAACCGGTATTGCGTGGCGAAGAAAGTTGGAAAGACAAGGTACCACTACAAATACTGGAACGACTGTCCTTGAAAAAATATGATCTCGATGAAGAATGGTTAGGTGCATTAAGGGAATGTGGTGAACGTTAAGAAGAATAGAAACTGGATCAACGAGTCTCTACACGAGAAAGCCAAGTCAAGACGACAAAAAGAAAGGACCGCGATGAGGAAAGGGGTGGAACCAAAACCATCAAAAAGTGTAAGCAGTACACCAAAGCGGAACGTACAGCATATAAGGCGACCAAACAAGAAGGTAGGACCTCAACGTTGAATAAGGCTAAAAAATTGGGAAACCCCGCGGAATGGGAAAAGATGCACAAAGGCATTCCAGAAAACCAAATCGACGAAAGAAAGAAAAATATGGGGTGTACACGATGTGCTTTGAAAAACCATAAATGGAAAACTTGCCGGAAGGATGCGCATGTAACCGGTATGGGTACTAGGTTATGTTTTATGTTTTGTTTTAAGTATCGCTTGATACTTAGTATGTTTTATGTTTTGTTTTAAGTATCGCTTGATACTTAGTATGTTTTATGTTTTGTTTTAAGTATTGCTTGATACTCAGTATATCCTATGTTTTGTTTTAAGTATCGCTTGATACTTAGTATCTTTATGTTTTGTTTTAAGTATCGCGTGATACTTAGTATGTTTTATGTTTTGTTTTAAGTATCGTTTAATACTTAGTACGTTTTATTTGTTGTTTCAAGTATCGCTTGATACTTAGTTTAGTTGATGCTCAATGAGCAAGAAAACATGTATTTAAACACTGAGCAAGTCTGGCTTTGGAAGAGCAGACTTCGACAGACCGTCTTCAGTTCTGAGTTACTATTACTGCTTGACTTGAGTCTCCGGCACCCGTTTTCTTTCACCTTTTGCTTTCGATTTTGGTCGTTACATTTTTTTAACTATACCTAATAGTTAAATGAGGTTGAATACGCCATCACCAAAAGGTCAGGACAGCTGGATTAGTCAGAACCAGGAGAGTCAGCACAATCAGTCAGGTCAACACCAGAGAGGATTCGGGCACCAAGATTTGACCATCACCTCCACAGCAAAGCAAGGAACAATGACAAGCAGTTCAGCACCACTAGCGAATTTCAGATGTATGAAATGTAGCAACGGCTACTGCAAGAAACGAGGAATGACACGGGCATCACATGAGGCTTACTACATGGCCACACAACAAGGTTGGACCTGTCGGATTTGCGGCTGCAGGCCAGGTCAAAGAATGATGCTTATCACCACACTTGCAGAGAGTGTCGAGGCCGATCAGAAGACGCAAGAGTCCAGCTTATCGTTATACTAAACGATGCTGCGGGGGTTACTACGAGGTCCCAAAGACGTGCAAGAAACAGAAGAGAAACGGAACAGGCCAATGTTATTGCCTACGCCCACTGCATCGGTCAGGAACCGATGGAATTACCCACCAAAGACAAACGCATGAGATGAGGAAAGATGTTCCCGGTTAAGGAAAAACCGTCATGTGGAATATGCGATGATACGCCAGCCTCACGAGTCTCAGAAGACAAACGAAGCTTTACGTGCGCCGAATGTTCTGAGAAATGGTTCAGACTAGGCGGACCAAGAACCTGGTGTGTACTGGTATCCACTAAGGAAACAGGAAAAGAGTTTTGAGAATTCTTCCACGCGTTTTTGTAGAGAATTTTATATGTTGTTTTTAGTTTTTGTTTTTGTGAAACTTTGTTTTGTTTTTGGGGATGTAACCGGTATGGGTACTAGGTTATGTTTTATGTTTTGTTTTAAGTATCGCTTGATACTTAGTATGTTTTATGTTTTGTTTTAAGTATCGCTTGATACTTAGTATGTCTTATGTTTTGTTTTAAGTATCGCTTGATACTTAGTATGTTTATGTTTTGTTTTAAGTATCGCGTGAGACTTAGTATGTTTTATGTTTTGTTTTAAGTATCGTTTGATACTTAGTACGTTTTATTTGTTGTTTCAAGTATCGCTTGATACTTAGTTCAGTTGATGCTCAATGAGCAAGAAAACATGTATTTAAACACCAAGCAAGTCTGGCTTTGGAAGAGCAGACTTCGACAGATAGTATTCAGAATATACTCGGTTGAACAGTTACTTCTTTATTGCGATCTTAAAGACTCTATCTAGTTTACAACCACCTCGAAGCCTCCGTTAGGCACTCCTTATAAGCTACTCTTTTGTACCTTGGCCGCCTACCGAGAACTCTATCGAACACCTGACTGAGGCCCAGCCCAGACAGGTTACAGTGCAAGTAACGGCAATCCAGCGGGCTCCTTGGAACAGTACCCGCAAGGAGGAGTGGAATGATCACCAACGCAATAAGGGGCATCCACAAGTGAATTTGGTTAACGGAAACCAACCACCCCCACAAAAGGCACAAGTCGCCCGGATCGAAAGGCCCACATGGGTTTGGGAAAACTTTTCGGATCATGAAATGGGGAACTAAGGGAATTTGGCACTGACGGCGATGGCGATTGGGTAGTCTATACGACTGGTGCTCCAATAGGCACGCAGGTCTCTAGGAATTGAAGAAACGATGCGAGGAACACCTCTCTCACCCACCGGTGGTAATTACCCCTGACATATCAACTGGGGAAAATAAATGATGGTAGTCGGACATGTGTTCTGGAAACTCAAAGGTCTTCAATAAGGACCAACTTGGGATTAAAACGAAGTCATTAGAAATCATACCTGGAAGAGTCAGTAGGGGCGAGGGAGATGACCCTTGGGAGCAAAGAGGCATACTTCGCTCAAGCGCTATTATCGGATGCACTTGGGACAAGGCTCTAGACTTGCTTCTCACAGACTCAGTCTCCCTCGAATTGATTCGGCGGTACCAACGTATGAATTCTGTAATGGATATGATCTCATGAAATGAGGGTGGAGAACAAGCGCGGGAAGGATAGAACATGGTAATCAGCCAGCCCTATGAACCCGATGGTAATACTATGTACCTTTCTGGATGGTCGTGGATACCACCCAGACAGGACCTGCAGGTTGTAAAAGCAGGATGAGAGGGAACCCTTCGGCAAGGGGTAAAGACCGCTAGCAGTGGGCTTTCTGATGACTAAAAATTTGTGGATGGAAAAGGGGCACGCAACCCAATAACTGCTCGATCACTCCTCGAGTGTTGGTGAAACGCCAAAAGACCAAGATAAGAACCCTATAAAGGAAAAAGGCTAACAGGAACCAGTTTGGCTGAGGAGGTCTAATTGACCGAAACAATGTGGGCATGGTCTCATACATCCACACAATGTCTCAAAAATGAATGGCCGACACGTTCGTCAAGGTCCAGAAGAGGGCAAAGATACCTCGACCCAGACGATACAATTGCCTAGAAGGTATCACACATATTGAGACGGTAGGAAAAAGAATCCAGGTTTGCATGTTATTAGATTCTGTTTCTAATATCTTCTTAATCAACGCTTGCCTCGTACGAGAATACGATAATCCCTATAAAACGAGACAAAATCCTACAAAAATCTTAGGATTCAATGGCTCGGCCACTGAAAGCGGCGGAAAACATTTTACTTGCCCAATTTTGTAAGAGATTGGGACAAATTCCCACTGATCGGAAATCTCCTGCGAAATTGCAAATGCAGGAAACTACGACCTTATTATTCCATTTGGGTGGTGTAAGGAACACCACATGACAAATATTGAACACCCGGAGAATTAGTATTTTTCTGAAAAATCATGTCTGGACTACAAAATCGATGAAGGATCAGAGGATATGTGGGAGTATGACGAGACAGTAGTTTTCGACGAAAATGCACAAGTCATAGGACGAATACAGTGTAAGGATGAACCGGTCGTGAACATCATACATAAAATCCCCAAACAATACCACGATTATGTTCAACTATTCGAGGAGGAAGTTGCAACGCAAATGCCCCCTAGGAGAAAATGGGATCACGCCATCAGAATTTAGAATGGGGAAGAACCGCCTTGGGGTCCAATTTACCCGTTGTCGGCAATGCAACTAAAGGAACTTAGAAAGTACTTGGATGAAATGCTACAACAAGGGAAAATCTGACCAAGTCAATCACCTGCCGGTGCTTCTATTCTTTTCGTTCCAAAAGCAGATGGCAAACTACGACTAGTAGTCGGTTACCGAGGTTTGAATTCAGTTACCATCGCAGACAGATACCTAATACCTATCATGAGGGAACTCAGAGACCGAGTGGAAGAATCCCAGATTTTCTCTAAGATAGACCTTAAAAAGGAGTACTACTTGGTGCGAATAACCAAAGGAGACGAATGGAAAACAGCGTTCCGATGCCATTATGGCCACTACGAGTACATGGTAATGCCTTTCGGATTACTTAACTTGCCCGCTACTTTCCAATCAATGATGCACAAAATACTTCATGAATTTCTAGACCCAGGAGTTGTTATCTACTTAGACGACATCCTGATATACTCGGAAAACAAGAAAGACCATATTCAGCTGGTTAAAAAGGTTCTGCAGAAACTAAAAGAGAACCAGCTAGCAGTCAACCTAGAAAAATCAATATTTCATGTCAAAGAAGTTGAATTTCTCGGTTACATCGTCAATACCAAAGGAGTGGAAATGAGCGAAAGAAAAGTCAAGTCCATAAGAGAATGGAAGGCGCCCACTTCAGTTAAGGAAGTCCAAGTCTTCATCAGATTTGCTAATTTTTACCGACGTTTCATTCAAAACTTCTTCACGATTTGCAAGCCAATCACAGAAACCTTAAAAGATGACCCAAAAAACATTTATTGGAGCACTGAACAGAACACGGCCTTCGAAATTTTGAAGGAAAAATTCTTTACCGCACCCATACTTTGTCATTTCGATCGTGGGCTGGACCCAGTAGTGGAAACGGATGCAAGCGATTTCGCCCTCGGTTGCGTTCTGTCACAATTTCAAGACAAGAAACTCCAACCAGTGGCGTTCCATTCACGAAAATTAAACTCCGCGGAATGAAACTACGAAATTCATGATAAGGAATTACTAGCAATAATGGAAGCATTCAAGGAATGGAGACATTACCTCTTAGGCACCGAAAAACCCGTTACAGTTTATACGGACCACCAAAATTTACAACATTTTCTCACTACTAAGAAATGGAATAGAAGGCAGATCCGTTGGGCACAAGCGCTAGCAGAATATAATTTCAAAATCGTATACCGACCAGGCACAAGAGGAGGAAAACCTGACGTCTTAAGTAGACAGCCAGAGCACTGTCTAGAGGATGGAGCTGCGCATAGCGAACAGTCTATTTTAAAACCGGAACATTTTCAAATCTTTTTGACATCAGCGGAGAGCAATGAAGATGAAGGGATAAAGATGGAAGAAAAATTGCCAAAGCTTCACAATATACGTATTAAGAAATTGAGCAAAGTAGCCATATTACCAACTAAGGGATCACAAATGGCAGCTGGTCACGACCTCTATGCATTAAACGATGCCCCACTTCCGGCAAAGGGACAGCTGCTGGTCGATATGGGCTTAGCTGTCAGTCTACCACAAGGAACATACGGAAGAATCGCGTCTCGCAGTAGACTAGCGAGTAAGAACGGAGTTGAAGTTGGAGCTGGAGTCATTGATGCAGATTATACAGGCGAACTCAAGGTACTGTTGCGAAATCATAGCTTCAAGGACTATCAAATACACAAAGGCGACAGCATAGCGCAGCTGATATTAACTCAAATCAACAACTCCAAATTGATGGAGGTCAAGGAGTTAGATCGAACAGAGTGTGCGGGCCAAGGGTTCGGAAACACTGATTTTATTCCAACATGAATGCTAGCAACAGAAACGGCGATGATTACAAAAAGTATACTGCAAGCGGATACAGAAACTAATAAATATTTCGACAAATCGGACGAACTACACAACCCCCAGTCAAGACAGGAAATAGTCTTGATGTCAAACTCCACTCTAGCACAGATAAAAATGAAGGTGTTTGCTACCGAATTTCTTGACCAAGTCCTAGTTGCTGCGGAGCAAGACGAACAGTGGAAAGAACGAAAAAGGGAGTTGGAAGCCTTGGAACGAGACGCGTGGACCTTACCAAAACAAAGGAAAACAGTCAAAGGGTTTCTATACAACAAAAACCGGCTCTACTTACCCGACAACGAAGAGCTGCGAACGGTAGTCGCGAAAGGATGCCATGATTCTAAGGTGGCAGGACATTTTGGACAAGAAAAAACCCTAGAAATAATCATGCGAGATTTTTATTGGAAAGATTTGGCAAACTGGATAAATGACTACGTACGATCATGTGACGAATGCCAACACAATAAATCTTCACAACACGCCAGGTACGGGTTGTTACAACCTCTACAAGTCCCTTATGCGGCTTGGGCGTCAATATCTACCGATTTTATAACACATCTACCAAAGTCACAAGGACACACACAAATTATGGTGGTAGTAGACTGATTCACCAAAATGGCCCATTTCATTGGACTACATGAAAATGCGACGGCCAAGGATGTAGCCAAATCCTTCCTGCAGGAAGTATGGAAACTACATGGGTTGCCAACTGAGATAGTGTAACCGTTATAGGTTACTATTGTTTTAAGGCCTACAGATTGTTTTAAGGCCTACAGATTGTTAAGGCAAAGGACCAGGCTAACGGGCCTGGTGAGGTATTTGTTTTATGTTAATTGTTTAAGGCATCGATTGATGCCTTGTTATTTGATTTTGTTATAAGGCTACTGGATAGCCGTTAAAGTATTTAAAGACTGCGATCCTCAAAGACTTAGAGGAGCAGACATCGACTGAGATAGTTCAAATATACTTAGTTGAGCAGTTACTTCAGTTCAGTTCGGGATTCCCCAAACAGCTTGCAAGTCCGGGACTTTGGCAAGCTGGCGATATAGTAATTGATACCTACCGCTCCACACTCTATCGAAGCCTCCGTTAGCTATACCTCACTTAATTTCCCGCTCTTTGGGATCTGAGTATAGCTATCGTTAACCCACACCGCAGCGCTCCCTAACCAGTGTTCTTACAACACTAGGGGACGCGTTACAGATAGTATCGGACATGGATGCAAAGTTTTCCGGAGAGTTCTGGGAATCACTGTGTAAGCAGTTGGGAATAAAGCGAAAAATGTCAACCGCGTACCACCCGCAAACTGACGGACAAACCGAAAGGACCCACCAAGTCCTGGAAGGATACCTACGAAATTTTGTCAACTACGATCAGGATGATTGGTACCAACTGCTCCCATCAGCGGAACATGCATACAATAACTCAGCCACGAACGCACATAAAATGTCACCATTCTTCGCAAACTATGGGTTCCACCCACGGACAGAATGGATGAAGGAAAGGGAAGCTCAAAACCCAGGAGCCACGATATATGCGCATTGGATGAAAACGATATACCAAAAAGCAGCCAAAACCTTGGAACGTACCAGGGAAGCCATGAGGAAATATTATGATAAAAAGGCGATGGAACAACCAAATATCAAAATTGGCGATAAGGTGATGTTAAATGCAAAAAACATTCGCTCCAAACAGCCATCTAAAAAGTTGAGTCCTAAGCTTTATGGGCCGTTCAAAATCCTGGAGAAAAAAGACCGTTCATCCAACAAACTAAATATTTCCGACCGTTGACATATTCATTCGGTGTTCTGTGTATCATTACTGGAACCTTACCGAGTGTCAGTTCGTGCAGGGCAAGAGCAACCCCCACGAGCCCCTGAGGAAATCGAGGGAGACTTGGAATGTGAGGTTGAAAAAATTGTGAAGAGTGAAATAATCTCATACACTAGGAGAGTTCGCGGACACAATGTTCGGATGTGTGAATTAAGATATTTTGTGAAATGGAAAGCTTGTTCAGAGGATGAGAACACCTGGGAACCACTAGAAAGCACGGAACATGCTCAGGAGTTGGTGGAGAGTTTTCATAGAGAAAACCCGGGAATGCCAGGTATGGCAGAGGTAGAATAGTACGAAAGGTTTTACTGCCATGGCCAAGCAAACGCAGAAGGTTTTTTATCCTATGGCACTGAGTTCTAGACAGAATAAAGGAAATTAAGGAATGAAAGACTCATGACGAGCTTTTGGAGGAGGGAGCTTGTGTTAGGCATATGCAATTCCAACACCCCCCTCTGGCCCCGATGTAGGGCCAGGACGTCGCCTGCAGTGCGGTGTGAAGTTGCCTGTTACCAGCAAAAAACACGAAATTGGCAGCATCCCCGTAACACCGTATACGTCGTCGCCGTCCATCTGACCGGAAGCTGTTCGCAGGATATATGAGAGGGGTAGTGTGCACTGCTCATACAGCTGGAATCCAGTATATGATACAAATAATATCTGTGTGAGCAGAAAAGCCTACCGAATCAGAAAACAATATTGCTTCACATTGACCGACTACAAATAGTCATAGGTCTGCAAGGACGGATGGGAGTTAAGGAGACGTAGCTGCAAGCCCATTCTTGCTAGGCAAATCAAAGAAGTGATGGAGCACTAAGCCTACCAACTCTACGTAATAATAATGCAGTCATGCCTCTGTGTTGTCACCGTTGTCTGATATTGAGACTGATCACCTTAGTAATAGAGGAACAACTGGTATGTTCGCAAATTAGGTTGCATACTCAGACTAAGTTCATATGGCAAAGGCATCGTTTACTTCCAACTGGCGGAATCTCACACACCCTCAGGAAGACAAAGTACAATAACCCGAATGACCAGAAGCGGGGAATTATTCAACGTCTACGAGTGTTCGCACTTAGGATTGATAAGACGAAAGACTAGTAGTTGTTGCGGAGGTACTTAGTTAGTATAGGTATTAGATGTACTGGCCACGGAAACTCACGCGGGATATATTATAAATATAAGAGTTCCTCCCCAGCTATTAGTCAGACAGCAACGGAGAAGAGATCCTATCAATATAACAAGTTATTATCTACACTTCATACTCTTAGTAGTTTTAGCAAAAACGAGTATTAGCGATTAAATCACGACGCCTTCCTGACACTACTCTGTTATCGAACACTTAAAGACGCTTAACCTTACTCTACTGAGCTCTGAGTTGGTTACCCGTAACACTCCGTTTCTTGCCACCTTAATCTAACCGAGGCATACCTGGGGAATGAGTGGGGCGGGGCCCTTGACAGATGACAGGACAGGAAGAACCTAAAAAGATATCCTGCCAGTAGGCCACAGCCAGGAACAGGGCAAGGGGTCCATATTTTTTTGAAGCTCCAAATGCTATGTAATAAACATCAGATCTGATCAATGTTGAAGGGTACTCAACAGATGCAAGTTCAGATTTTATAGAGGCTAATGGTAGTGACCTAGTCACACTCCTCTTTCTCATTAGTCCAATAATTGATGCTACAAAAAAAATTGGGTGCCAGATACTATTGAAGAGATAGAAAGTGATATACTCAAGAGTTCTAGCGTGACCAGCAAAAAAGAGGAATTTGTTATCATTAATCAGGTTAGAGTTTGAAAAGAAAAATTAGTGCTAATTATTGAGGCAAAGAAATCAGCAATCAGGCAGGTAATAACCCAGAACTGTTGGCAATGGCAGATGCAAGAGGTATTGATACAGGAGATGTAATCTATGGTTTCATGACAACAGGAGAAGATTGGCAAATGCTCAGTTATGCCAGAGCTAAGTTTGTCATGACAGAAAAGTTCACAGTTATATTTAATGTAATGGAGGATAAAAAAGAGAGGTGGATGACAGAGAATTCGATTTTTGTAGAATATGTGGCAGTTGCATTGACCAATGGGCCTGGGGGGACTAGTATGAGGGGTGTAGTCATATGGGGAGAGTTGATTTTTTTGTACAGGCAGTTACTTTCTGTTCTGGGATATGCTTTTGTGTTTGCTGTTTAATAATCTCCTATTGCTCAACATATCCTAAATGTTAGGAATTCTGGTCACAGATGTGCTCTGATATTTTATTTCTGTGTGACACCTCATGAGCGCTTTGCTTCACCCCACGTCTCCACTCTTATTTCTACATCACCTCTCCCCCTCCCTCCTTTTCCTCTTCCTTCCTACTTACTCCTTTTTCTCTTCTCACTGTTTTCTCAAGTAATCTAAGCTGCTCTCTTGCCTTGTAACCGTTTTCTCCTTCACTACTTGTGATATCACTCGACACCAAAATATCGATAAATCTCCCGCACATTAACAGATACTATTTAGGTATCAAACTATTTTCTCCTCTACTTCAGTATTAGCACGACCCTAAAATAAGTACGTAGCACTTTCTCTTATAGCCTCCTGCCCATCATGTTCCTTCTCCAAGCACTCATCATGACGATTCAGCATCGCAAACTCTTTCTCCCTATCTTGGTCGGATACAGCTGTTCGCGTGAGAATACAAGTGTACTGTACACCCCAAATCTCGACCAAGTTCTTCACCGAGCCGTCATTTAACACCCAAGGTGATAAGCGATAGCGGTGAAGATAACACATCGCACTGGTATTGTGGTATAGGCCCAGAGGGTGTTGGCCCATACGCTCATGTTGGATTCAATCCACGCCAATTTATAAGATGTCTTGAAAACTCCCCAAAACTACTTTAATCATGTCCGATCACTCGGCAGCCTGCAAATATCTGCAGCCACGCCAGGCGCTGCCAGATATGCTCCGGAAGCCGGACTGGGCGCTCGCGAACACCGGTCCATAGATCGAGCGCCCGCCCAAGCCAAAAAGTGGCGGCGGTCAACGGATCTGGTATAGGAGAGCTAGACGAGATGGTTTTGTGCACGGGAACGGTGACAACGATTTACAGTGCAAGGGTTTTTCCACTAAAGGCAGTCATGTTCGTGACCCTCAGACCGCTGATCCCGCCTACAAAGGAATAAAAATTAAACCTTCTAACATGCATGAAGAAGTTTCCTGCATTTTATGTTCTAACTCGTTAGAACTCCGTACCTGAACTAGTAGAGGAATTGTCTAGAGAGCTATACTCGGTACATTGGTAATTTTCTAAGAGGAAAAGTACTGACTTATGGCTTCAAGTTGGCGCCGTTTTAAACTTCAACCATACAAGATCGCACGCCAAAGTATCATACCCAGTAATTCTTTGATGATCCGTAAGCACTTGGAAAAGATATTTAAAAGGATTTCGGATAACATCAGTCTTTCTAATTTTTACAGCTTCAGAATATATCGAACTGAAATCTGGAGGTAGCTCGGTTTGAGTTATTCCATGCCATTACACTCACTAATTTCTCCACCAGCCGTGCACTCCTTATTCCATCTCTGCTATCGTATATCTCAACCAAATATTGTACACAGATGATGACGAGCACCCGTAGCGGACTTGCCAGCGGAGGAGTGACTACTATGTATACAAGAAGCATTTTCCGCCAAATGTGCTCAAAAAAATTTGTCCGATAAAAACGAAAATCCCGACATCTACTGCATAGACCCATGAAACGGCGAATCCACATTCTGATACGTGCGAGACCGCTAGCTCGCCCTCCGCTACGACACCACGGATCGGAATTCGGAAACCGCACTATCTCCTACAGTTAAGCCCGGGACCATTCATACAGCGCCCAGCAGGGCGGACTACGGTACTCAGACTTGAACCCAGGTGGAAGGAGAGTATCCACAGCACTGCACCATGCCCCCAACCCCCCAATCCTCAGAGCGCGGGGCTTCTTATTCCCCCTACCGAACCCAAGTAATACGCCCTCCGATGGCACTTTTTACTCAATTCCCGAACTCCTATGTAACTTATCTGCTACGTCAGCCGCTTTGGAATCACGCTCCAACCGGGAAGGTGAGAGGGGGAAGAACCGGCTACATACCCAAAGTCGGACCCGCGATTTCCCCGGGTGAGGTATGGGATTAGTGGTAGGGTAGTGGTATGACAGCCTTTTCTCCACCTCTCGTATGATACTTGTGAGCAGCGGGAGGGCGTAAGGTAACCCGGGTAGAGCTCACGCAGCGTCCCAATACCGTAAATCTACTACACAGTAGTGGCAGCACCATCGGACTCAAGCCTCTATTCCGTACATATGATATCGTACTTTCCGCACTTGATTGTATTGCACTGCGCTGGCCCGGGTCCATTTTCATCAAGAAAGGGTAAGCCCCCCCAACTTAAGCACAAAAATAAGGTATTATAACCTCTGAAAGGATTCAGAAAACCGAACATAACCCTTTGTATAAGTTCTTGGACAAAAGGCATCGCCAAGTCCTGCCAAAACACACCGAAATGGTCGAAATTCGAGGTCACAGAAATCGCAATTTGCATCCCCACCTCCTGATCAATTAAAACGAAAAATATATCAATGGGTAGTGGAAGGCCAAGTGGTTCCAAAATTCCTTGTCTTGTGGGTAGCTCTTGCTAATTGGCGCACTCTACTCCAAAACTGGAGCAAAGTACCGGTAATTTGTATGGGCACTCATACAGAGAGGTACCCGTTTTGGAAATTGCCAATTTTGAATCGCCTCAGTTCAGGCAATACTGCGCCACATGCTTCAAAATGTAAATCTCACAATTGGAATACCTAGAAACACTATTTTATGAAGGATCGATTTACCCCCGCCGCAGGTGATTGAGTTCTAGCGCTGTGAAACTTAGCGTTTTTGGTGTGAAAGTGGCCACCAGCGGTGACTTTTTGTCACCTCATTCTTTATATACATAGAAAATCATACGCAATCGTCTCAACCGAAAAAAAAAAAAAAGTAAACAAGCCAACCCTTCATATCATACCTCCCGTTCCCCGGCCCCTTTCCTTCCATTGCATTCTCCTGCCTTACCAACACCAACACCGAACCATCTCCACCCGTTTCCACGCATACATATATATACACATACATATATACATACATATATCTAACTTGAGTCTTGTAAACAAATATCAAGGGTCTCAAAAAGTATAAGTAGAGAAAAGAAAAGAAAACACAAGGCAATGCAGTAGCCCAACCCCGAATGCAGTAGACAAAAGACCCGCGCGCCCTAGGAAAGAAAATAAAAGCCCATTGTAAAAAAAAAAAAGGAAATAAAAAATAACTCAAAGACGTAATATAAGGTGATGGAATACTTCTTCTAGGTTGAAATTTAGGACTGGAAAAAATCCACAACAAAAAAAAAAAAAATTATGCACATTGATTTACAAGCGTGTTCTTTGGCCACTCGTACTTTGTGGAGGCCCAATTTGTTGGGGTTGGGTTCATATACACCTCAAGGTGATCCTCGATATATTTCGTTGTAGGATATCCAGGGGGGTCACAAGTAATCGAGCAGTCTTGGCAATCTTCATCCTGCCAAATACGGACCCTAATGGGAAGAACCGGTAAGCTAAAAATCCGTAACACAATCAGAAAGTACATACCAATCAACCCTCATTTTCGCCGGGAGTAACTTGTTGATCTCGGGAAAATCGATGTGTGCGAACGAGGCTCCCATTCCCACGTTGGCAATGATAGCCATGGGTTCATTTGAGACCGGCCGCTGCCCGATATTGCCGTTGGGGCCAGTCGCAGTGGCATTCATCCTCCATGTCCTCAAATCTCCGATATTCCATTCAATCATTCCCTCGCTCCCCGGTTCATACTCAAACCCATAAGTTTGATACTGCTTCCCATCGTACCAGCCGTTATCCAAAATAGAAATGCTAGAAATGGTTTCCTGGACGAGCCCACCAAGATATGCATTCATGGTGGTAGACTCAGGTTGATAGATGGCAACATGGTCGTAGTTCGGTTGATACCGCAGATCGAAGGGTGCGACCTGAACAGACTGAGAGGCGGAGCCAACAATCTTGCCCTCCTTGCCAGTAGCTCCAACACTAGCTTCGATAGCATCAATTTCAGGGGCAGATCTAGATTTCCCAGGGCTCGGATGATCCTCGCCGGCGCAAGTACATGCAGGAAGTTTCATCCCTGGAAGGAAACTTATACCATCAGGGCTCGACTGGTTTGCCGTGATACCGGCGTCGCATTCGTCATGATAAGTATAAGGCCACATTCCGTCAGTCGTAGCGAGATATCCCGGACGACCTAGGTTACCCATAGTCCAGAAACCCGGCCAGAAACCAGAAACATTGCCACGACCAGGAAGGGAAAGGCTTGCTGTACTCCATATTAGGGCGAATCCGGTAGAAAGGAAGTCGGGCAAAACACCTTCGATAATCCCACCCTTGAAACACAACTTATTCCAACTCTGCAGCATCCCCGAGCGAAAATCCAAATCGTGATTCCGAAAGGCAGCAAATTCGATCTCGAGATATCCATCTTTGGTAGTGATGGCATCTGGATCATACCATTCCAAATCACCGGTGGTGGCACTATGGGGTCGAGGTTAATAAAGTAACGACAAGGGTTTTTCCGGTTGCACCCACTAATGAATATCGACAGCTTCCCTGTGTAACCGTTCAGCAAGAAATATAAACCACAATACACCAGATGACATACCAATACGGATCATCCTCGGGGTAGAAGGTCCTTCCGGGTTTATTAAATTCGTCCGAAAACTGCACCAATTTTTTTTTTTAGCTTCATCCCCTAGTATTGTGCCTCCCTCCCTCAAGCGAATACACTAACCACAAGCTTATATTCTTTCCCAGATGCAGACTTCTTCGTTCTCGCACTCTCGGGAGTATCCGGATCAATTAACGAACGGCGGACATTCTTTAGCAAGTCTATTGGGCCGATATCGACACAGAACTCCCCAGCATCGCAAGGACTCTCGGGCTCAATACTAACACCTTGCACAAAAGTCCTACCAAAGCAGCCAATTAGTACAGGTTCGAAGAGAGCGGTAGGGATGGATAATATACAAAATCGGGTACCCAATGAACAAACACAGCAGCCCCAAAACAATAAGCGCCAACCCCCCAATGTTAGCCAATCCTCTCCTCGCCCATATATCGCACCCATCCGGATCCTGCTCAGAGGGATCGTGAAGCGCATCATCATCCTCTTTATCGACAGGGAATAACAATAGTCCATCTGAAGGCACAATATCGCATTTTTCACTGATTGTTTGCAAGTTAAAAGTATCCCTAGAACCAGGCAGGCAAGCCCGAGCTGGACCCCTAGACTCATCGAACGGCGAAACAAAGGACCCATAAGCCGAATCCCCGGGACCTGCGCTCCGACTAGACCCCCGCGAGGACGGAGGACTGTCAACACATTCCCGGATCCCCTTCTGCCTTGGAAGCGACAGCAACACATCCAACGATTGCACAGAGCTCTGCTGAGAGGATGCTGTTCGTGTGGAAGATTGTGGGGTCAAAGTTCTCATAGAAGGACTAATCCGAAGATTAGAGTCCAAAGGAGATTGCAGACTAGTATTAGGATCCCCATGCTGGCCGTTTATATTCCGATTGAGTAGATCAATAGTACTGCAATTCAATGCTATAGGTGGAAGCGGACGCGATGACATTTTTGTGGAATCCCTTTCAGCCTTTTTCCGCTCAAGAGAATGTCAATCAAGAGGTGAGCTCAAGGGAATATTTAGAGAATGAAGAGGATGGAAAGAAAAGTTTCCACCACTTCCATCGTGGAAGGAGTACCAGGGAAGGAAGGACCACAGAGGAAACGGTGTAGAAAGAGTTAAACAGTTTCAAGGGGTAAATCCTACCAAATCTCTCGAGAGTCGACCGGATAGCATTACTTGTACAGCCTTTTATCTACCTTTTCACATCGGAAGAGCCAAGGATCAGATGCACATTCCATTCTCAGAGCACCATACCGGTATTGGAAAAATGGCTTCTTAGAGAAGGAAGACCCGCACCAGTGGGAACTCAGAAACATTCAGAAGGCTATATGATTGCCGGTATTACGGTCGACTATCGGTACGATGCCGGACCCGAGGACTTGTACCATGAACCTGACAAGCAACTGGCTAAAAAAGAGTCGGATCCAAAGCCGGGCCAGGGTCCAAAGCCGGGCCAGGATCCAGGCCAGCAAAAACGATAAACCGTTCCACTAAACCGCCCTGCACATTGATAAAATAGCAACCCTTCGTACAATGCAATGCTCCTCGACCCACTTGCCCACCCGCGCGGGTCTCCACAAAAATAAAGACTAGGTACTGGTGTCGGAACCCTCAGGACTCCGCCGCTAAAACCTCAACACCCTCGAGAACTCCCTTCTCTTTAGCTAGACCAAGAACATAATATCCAGTTCGTGCACCACTACCCATGACCCAATGCACTCCTGCAAGCGAAGTGTTCCGATAACAGCATCACGAACATCTTTGTAGTCGTTCTACACGCCCTATTAGCCTGGGTCCATCGCTCCGATCTCCGAGTCGCTCGGCGGGCTCAAAGACTTTAGTGAATTCCTCTATTGCGTTAACGCGATCCAGCGAGCAACCTCCGCCTTTCGGTCACACACGAACCGTCGCGATTGAAGAGAGATGGGAGGGGGGATGCGATAAAAACCTTCACCGGGCAGCCCATCGCCCTCGTATTTTAACGAAACAGGTTGAAACTCTTCGCCGGCACCGGAGGTACGGGTTCTTCCTCTACACGCGCTGGTTGCCAAATGGCACCGAAGTTTTGATGGCTCCTCCATTGACTTTCGTCCACGCACCCAGACCCCTGCAGGCTTGGAATAGTCCTTGCTAGACTTCTCCAGAAAATCGGCATACTCTGCATGCTCGTTGAACACGGCGGAAGAGGCCCCAACAACCAGTGTGTATCCATTACATCATAATAATATTAGAAAAAGTATTTATGAGTGTGAGTTTTACCCTCAACCTCAACGGTGAAAGCCCGAGCATGTCGGGTGGGAGGGCCAGAAACAAATAAGCGAAACGGACCGTTTTACCGGAATATCATACCCGTACCGCACAGGGAACTGAAAGGGAAGGGCTCCCCGTCCGATGACGCTGGGCAACAGGCTTAGGGCCTGTTCGGGAGGCAGATAAACCCGGGGTTTGGTTGTGGAAACCCGTGGTTTGGGAAGCTCCTGTACATAGGTACGAGTCGTTTTGGAAACACGGTAGTTGTCGTGTTCGGGAACACAACAAACCATGGTTAGACTACCGGCATTCATAAACTCGAAGCTTTTAAAAATGAGGCAAAACCGCGGTTTGAAACTTTGCTTCCAGAGGTAAAATTTGAGTAAACCCCGACTACTACCGGTATTGTACTGTACTCGAGTACTCGAGTATGATACATGCATTAGCCGGCAATCTCCTTCTCCAATGAGTGATGCCAAGATAAGCTAAAAGAGTAGTACTTGTGCAGTACTCGAGTACATCTCCTTAGTAACCATCGGTTCCACGAGCAGATGTGCTGGTAGCTGGGGGTCAAGGACAGCACACGCCTCACTTGTGGAACCTGCAAATTTAAGGTACCGTACTTCGGCAATGCGGTTGCAACCATAAGAGTAATAATTTTCTTTGGTTCCTGCAGATCTAATTCAGGAACTGTCCGGTTACTTTCTTGTCGCGACTAATTTGTATCGCATTCGAGTATGATATTTACTACATTAGACTCGTGTCGGGAGCTATGTCGGTTCGGGGGTACGTCGGGATAAGACATACACGGTGTGGGTAGGAACTAGAATTAGCATTTGAGGTACCGATATTGGAGTTTGTGCTGATATGTACTAAAACATACTTCCAGTGCATATCTGCCCTCCTGACGCACCCCCCCACCCGGCATAGCTCCCGACACGGGTCCATCTCGAGTTGGTCTTTTGCCGACACCGGGCGTTTCTTAAGGTTGGCCGGTGCCTGAGGTCTGAAATGGGCCCCTGAAATCCTCTCAGTCCAGTAACCAGACGATGGCTTCCAGGCAGCTACTCGAGTACTTGTACAACAATGCAAATGAGGGTGTTCTAATCTCCGGTCAAACTAGCACCATGCACTTGGGGTTGAAATACTGGATGGCCAAAATCCACCCCATGGTTAGTATTACATGTTGACTAGGGTACCGTATCGAAGAGGCCCGTTTCAGACCCCAGACACTGTCCAACTTATGCATTGCCCAGTCTTGGCGAAAATTATAACTCAAAATAACACAGTACTGTATTACCGGTATTAGCAGAGCACTATTCTGGGTAACGTCAAAGCTAAATACTGTATTCGAAATTTTCGCTCAAATTTTTTTTACCTTCCCGAGCACCCTTGATATTTACCGGAACCGTGGCTTGCTCACCAACCCAGCATCGCTGCTAGTGAACTTACGGTAGGTTTTGAAAACAGGGGCTAATCTTCTGATTACAGTACAGCCAAACACGCCCTAAAACTTTCGTCTTGTATCACACCAGAAACACGTACTAGTATCATATGATAGCATAGGCTGCATAGTTTTCCACGTGATAAGGGGTATATAATATGTTTCTAACTACGTAGTAACTTGACACCATCCATCACAAATGAAGCCTTTGTCAGGAACCCCAACCAACCACTCTCCCCCCAGCAATCGGCAGCCTCGTCGGGGAGTGACTCAAGTCGTTAGCCCATCCCCTGCATTGCCGCCCCCGCATCCTCACTATGGTGGTGAGTGATCTCCACCAGAAAATGTGATGTCGTTAATGCGTGCTGTACCGGAGTTACTTCCTGCTCCACCCACAGTCCCCTTCATTGGTCCCATCTCCCTAATTATTACCTGCAGCATACTCTAATTCTTCTCTTACCAAACCTCGGGCATAATTGAATAATCCCTCTGCGAGCTCTCCGCCCTGCGACACCAACACAACGCTCTTCTTAATCCCTGCCGAGATGGTCCTCCTCGGAAACGTTCCCCCCAAATATGCCTTAAGATGGCAGGCCAACTACTCAAATCCTATTACTCATTCCCTCTGATTACCGTAGTACGCTCCAGGAGGCCAACCATCAAGGTATAAAATGCCTGTGCTTGTCGTCTTCGCTAGCAGTCCATCTCGGAGACCACTTCCCAACACTCAATTCACCTGTCTAATGGAGCAGGGGTGAGAGAAAACATCATTAGCCTCTTTAGAAATTCGTCTAGAAAGCAGCAGGAGAAGAGGTTATTCGCAAGCAAATATGAGAACCACTTTTTCAGTTCGGTATCAGCAACATCCACGGAGGAGTCGCAAAAGGTGAATTCCAGTTGCTCAGCAACTATCAGATTTCTATTTCGAAATTACATCTAGTGCACAGTACAACCACCATTTAAACAGGTAGGTAATCAGCCACAGCAGCTCCTCCAGAAGCTCCTGCACGGTTTGAAAGGTAACATTTCGATTGATTTAATTCATTAACGCCTTTTCGGCCCCGATCTTTTTACCTCCCGTCAGTCGCAGGGCCACTCAGTTTGTTAGCCCATTCCCACCATTGCTCTATTTGCATCCTCGCTATTGTGGCAAATGACATCTACCGGAGGGTATAGCTGCTGAAGCGCGCCGGAGTTCCTTCCTCTTCTGTCCTCCCTGGTCCTATCCCTAGAATTACTACCCGCAATAGCATACTCCAATTCTCTCCCTACCGAACTTAGGAAATAATCTCTCCAAATAATGTAGGCCAGCCACTTAAGACTCTCTACTTGTTTCCTCTGGCTTGTGCGTGCCGGGAGGTTTGCACGTCCAGATATAAAACACCTGCGCTTGAGATCTTTACTGACAGTCCATCTCGAGGGAGGCTCCGGGACCAGTAATTCCAGTGCCTTATACGGCTGAGTGAGAGGAGAGCATAAGTTTCTGAAGAGATTAGTTTAGAAAGTAGCCGGGGCGCCCAAAGTCATTGGCCAGCGAATATGAGAACCACCTGTTCGGTTCCGCAGTAACAACATTCACAAAGGAGTAACAAAATGTGCATTCCGGTTGCTGAGTATCCGTCAGATTTCCTTTTCAAAATTTCCTCAAATGTACTAGGGTGCGAAAGTTGAGTCCCCGGAGTGCTAATAGCGGGGGGGGGGCGGGGACGTCGGTGACGCGTCCGTTATAGTGTATCAAACTTTGGAGGTTTGAAACGAGTGATAGCTCGGGATGATAAAGACTACCAGGGCTTTGTGTCGCATAAAATATCTTGATTTAGATGGCCTTCCGGCACCTTGTTGCTGCTCGCAAAATTTAATAGGGTTTTCCCACTTCATAGGCTTGGGCCCTTCTTCCCACCGGAAAACATCCAGCAGGGTACAAAAAATTAAGCGAGGAGTCCCTTGTCGGGGTTGTTGGGTGATCCGACTTGATCCAACGAAGAACCCGTGTTAACCCGGCGAAGCCCGGCCCTATTGGGATGCTTGGGAGGGAGAGAGAAAGGAGGCTCAATGAGTAAGAGAAAAATAAGTGCGGGGAAAGGGGCTATGGTTCCGGTCGCGATAAACCTGTTGATGGCAACGCCAAAAAACTTGAAGCTTTCGCCCTG
>QLOI01005046.1:0-10932 GCA_003313605.1 Tuber umbilicatum | reverse complement strand
AAAAAAAAGTACCAAAACCCCCGTGTGATTTTTCCTGAAAGTAATTATACATTAGTATCATACACGCTGGCAAGAATCACGAGTGATAGTTGATGATTATCACGCACGGGAAGCAGAGGGGGCGGGAATCTCTGCCATGGTATACTAAGCAAATTACGATCGAAGAAGGTTCGTGGGATATGCTGCGGCGCTCAGATGATCCGGAGTGGGCCTTTTCTACTAGAGTATCGACTTGGCAAAGGCCAAGTTGAATGGGCCTCATGCCAGTAGGGAAATTCCTCATCAGCGAAAAGAGCCGAAAGGAATAGAGTAGAGCGGAGCCAAACAAAGTAGAACGCCCACCAAATCCGCTAGGACTATCCATGCCCCGAAACAACAGAATAGTCTATTTACTTTCCAAGCAAGGAACTCTTATCTACTCTTCAGCGTCTTCATATTCATCAATACCACAATCATCCCTCGCTTCGCCAGCGGCATTCTTGGCCGGATCACCCCAACCGAGCGCATCAGAGTCTTTTTCGGTGGCAAGAACAACGTCGACCATCAGCTCCTCGTCCTGGGCATAATTGCGTAGGCCTACTCAAGTGACGGCATCCCAGTAATTATTTTCTCGGTTTCGATTCCGGCAGTGCGGGTGGGTTTGTCTGGTTCCGGAACTCTTAAGCCCTGTTCGGTTGCGCTTGTCCCATTCCGTTGTCGCATACAAATGACCGTTTCCCTTGAACCCCGAAATGGGGAACGGAATGGCTGCTTGGCTGCGTTAAAGGACATCGACCGTTCCATTTCAAGGTAGCCCAAACCTAACTACCCATCTTTCACCACTGAAGCCGATAATAGTCACACCCATGCTTGATGGGTTTGGGTTGGAGAAGGTTGTAGGTGAGGTGCCAAAGGTCAGAATTTAAGAAGGATTGGAAGCACTAGTTAAATTTCTGTTGGAAATGCAGCTCGGCATGCTTTGGTTTCTTAGTTTCTTTTGTTCTTTGCATCTGCAGGTGTTTCGGAAGGAAAGCGTTGTTGCTGCAGGAAAGGATGCAGGACGTGGTTATGCCCCTTGGGGCCAATGACAGTGGAAATCAGGTGTTGTGGAGAAGCATCTCTTTTGTCCAGGAACGATGCGGAATGTTCTTTCTCTTGTTATCGGAGGGAGGATTGGCAGAAGGAAGTGGACATCAGTGGTGTTTTTCGGAAGGTTCAGAATGATGCTATGTTTTTCATATATACTCCTGTCACTACCGTTAGTTTAGAAAGTAAGCCTAAGACAAGCCAAGTTACTCGCTATCCTCCCATGCCGTCCTTCCTCATTGTGGTGCCGTATTTTGTTATTCTGTTCAAAAATTTCTCCAAGAGGTTCGGAGGCGAATTTTCATTTTCATTTTTTTTTTCACCAGGCAAAACTTCGCAATTACAGGTATCATAATTTATGAACGGTGTCAAGTTGGCGACGACCGTTTCTACAGGCCAAACAATTTCACGGAGGAACAGCCCCGAATGGGGCCATCGCGACCAAACAGGGGCTAAGCCGCCCGCGGGTGCTATGCTAAACTAGCAGATGAGTAGCATGTAATTCTTGAATCTGAGTGGATAGTTGGATTGATGGACGGGTCTAGGCGGTTGAAGAACATAGGAGTAGGAAGTGGAAACTTGAATTAGAGCGGTTGGTTGTGAATAACTCGGATATTAGCGGTGTTCTTGTGTCATGTGTGCCCAGATCTTGGAATGAACCCAGAACGTCATAGGGCGTTCAGGCCTTGAACCATAAGTATCGCCCATTCACTATCCGCAAGTATCGCGAGGTTGCGGTTAGGCTACCAGTTCCTTAATAATTATAGGTAGGGTAAAGGAATACTCGAAGGAAATTACAGTACTGTACATAGATCGCTTACGGGAAAGAGAACGGTAGTCTAGGAACGATGGGGAAAAACGAAGGTGAAAGACTATGAGTCGGAAACAGAGGGCAATGTAAAAAGCTGAGAATAGATGCTATATCCTTATAGACAAGAAATAAAATAAGAACACAAACAGATGTTGAAGTCTCCTGTTAGATGATAACAAGAATGCAAAAGTATATGTATGCCCGTACGCCAAACGCCAGTAGGCCGGAATCAGTTATTGGGAAGAAAGGGAAAGACAACGATATCCACGAGATTTCCGTACACTGCAAGGAGGGAGGTTAGAGTGACCTGGCGGAGGGGATATCGAGAAGCGGTGCATAGTAGTGATTGAGGACGATAGGAGATATTTTGTATTGTTGGGTTAACTCGTGTTGGAGTTCGCAGACTTGTGGGCTTGCAGTAGCTCCACTACTTCATCGTACCCATACAGGGAAGCCAGCGAGAGCGGGGTCTGTCCATCATTGTCTTGCATATCGGGGATAGTGTCTCCCCGTTCCAACAGTAGCCCCACTACTCCATAATGCCCTCGCTGGGCAGCCAACGAGAGTGGTGTACGGCCATATTTGTCCAGCATATTGGGGTTGACGTCTTCACGTCCCAGCAGTAGCTTCACTACTCCATCGCGCCCATCCCAGGCAGCCCACCAGAGCGGTGGTTGGCCATAAATGTCTAGCTTATTAGGGTTAACGTCTTCTCGTCCCAACAGTAGCTTCACCACTTCATTATGCCCATTCCCGGCAGCCCACGAGAGCGGTGTCCAACCATTATCGTTCGACGCATCGGGGTTAACATCTGCCCGCCCCAACAGTAGCTTCGCTACCCCACTATGCCCATCCCTGGCAGCCCGCAAGAGCGGTGTCCGGCCATCATTGTCCAGGATATTGGGGTTGACGTCTTCCCGTCCCAACAGTAGCTTCACTACTTCATTATGCCCATTACTGGCAGCCCACGAGAGCGGTGTCTGACCGTCACTATCCGGCATATCGGGGTTGACGTCTTCCCATCCCAATAGTAGCTTTACTACTCCATAATGCCCATTCTTGGCGGCTGGGAAGAGTAGTGTTTGGCAGTGTTTGACCACCATGTGGGATTTGGCATCTATCCTTCCCAATAACAGCCCCACAATCCCCAAATACCCGCACTCGACAGCGGAAGAGAGTGGTGTTTCTCCGTTTTTGTCTGGCTTATCGATATCGACATCTCCCCGTTCTACCAGTAGCTTCACTACTGACTCACGCCCTTTGCTGGAAGCCAATAAGAGAGGTGTTCGGCCATATCCGTCAGCCGCATCGGGTTTGACATCTTTTCTTCCCAAGAACACCTTTACCACCGCATCATGCCCCTCTTCAGAAGCCAAAGAGATTGGCGTTTGGCCATATTTGTCTGGCCTATTAGGGTTGACATATCTCTTCCCCAGGATTAAATTCATCACTCGGGGTGCCCCAGCCCACCAACCATCTGGCCGATCAGGTTTGGCAGATGCCCGGCCAAGAAGCATCCTGACCGTTCCCTCATGTCCTCTCCCTGCAGCCCATGACAGCGCGGTTCGGCGGAGCAATTTATCGGGTTTGTCGGGAATGACGGTCTGCCACTCTAACAGCAGCTCTGCTACTTCCTCTTTCCCACATATAGTTGCCCATATGAGCGGTGTGATACCCAGGAAATCCCTTTTATTGACATCGATATTTGGTTGGCAAATCAGAGCATTTGCGATTTCAACAATTCCGAAAACTGATGCACAATGAAGTCCAGTAAACCCAATTAGGTGACCATTGGTAGGGATGTCACGATTATATCGGCCGGCCCTCGACACGATATCCAACAAAAGTAACTTGGTAGATATATGGGTTTCGATTTGACCAAACAGTTTGAGCGCAAGTGATACTACGTCCTTTGAAGCCTCTCTCCTAGCATGAGCCCCCCAGTATAAGAAAGAATACCGGAGGAAGGGAGCGGACTGCGGGGGGGCAAAGTGTGTGGGCGAGATGTCATTAATAGTCCCAAAGTTGAGGTACGTCAAGCAAGTTTCGGCCATTATCGAGTGGGCTGCACCAAAGAGCTCAGGGCAGGTGTAAAGGTACTCCTGGAGAGTAAAGTGGATCAAGCGAACAACCGAAGCCTCCTTACCGATGACGACGAGTCCTAAGCAACAGCTCAGCAATGTCTCGGCCGAAGGAATCATCCCGGAATCGAGATCAATAGACCCTATCTCGACCGCCAGGGCGTGTAAAAGCTCGTCGAGTCGTAGTAGGTGCTCCGAATGAGATATCCACATCAGTGCTGCCATCCCGAGCCTTGCCTTCTCCACGCCCAACTTCCCTATTCGGTCGACAGTCGCACCATAAACACCCTCCAAATCCACGCCATCCGTAATTGCCCTGAGCTTCCGCTGCCTACCACAGGCTGTCGGCTCCCCAAGGATAGCGTCCATAGTTAGGGAAATTAGTAGGAATCTAGATGTATGTGTTAGTGGCTAGTGGAAAATGGTTTTTTCATCATGCTAGTCACTTACGTCTCGGGAATATTCTTGGTAATAATTTTGATTATTTCCGCTTCCAGACCACTATCCATCGCGTCTAAAGATGTATCCTTACTCAACCTCATCCGAATGTATCCCACAATATCATCATTGCTGGGTCTTATGGATAAGACCGCCGCTCTCCTGCCAAGATGCCTCTCAATCTCACTCTGGATGTGTCGTCTTCCGGTTAGGAATATTCTCGTGGTTGATGACTTCTCCTGGATTTGTCTTAATGAATCTAGTACCTCAGGTCGATGCACTTCCACACATTCGTCTAAAGCATCAACACATATAAATGTCGGCTGTGCCAACGTGACAGTCTGCAGCATTTTCACAATTTCGGGCACCCGCAGTCCCCTTCCACCAATGACCTTTTTGCAATTTTGAAAATTCTGGCTTACCTCGTCCGGAATCGTCTCCAATCCACCCACAATTTGTTTCAGTAGCGATCCGAGCATGTTTGTAGGTGACTGCTCCTCCCGTGCCGCAAAATCAACGTAGAAACACGCAACGGCTATATTCCGCTCTTTGGCCATATCGCATAACTTGTCTACCACGAGTGAACTGGCACCGCAGCCCGTCAGCACCACCACACTTTAGCTTTTCTCCCTGGGATGTCTCTCACGTGAAGTAAGTCTTTCCGACTGCTGGATCGCCGCAGCAAAATAATGTCGCATGCTCAGATCTATCTTGTTGTTCACCATCGCACCACCTCCGAAATTCGTTGGTCCGCAACAGCCATTCTCCCACGTTATCCGCCCGGCGGGTTCGGATGTCTTGATGTCGGATGCGGGGCTCGAGTGGAGAGAGCCATGATAGGATTTCAGATCGATCATCGGCAACAGTATAGTGGTTCGACACATTCGATATATTCGATACGTTCGATACGTTCGCATTCAACACATTCGACACGTTGAAAGAGTTGATATTGTCTGTAAAAGATCTCGACATTTTTCTTCCTTTCGCTGCTTCAAATGTAAAGGGGAACAGATTCCGTCGCTAGCGTTGTCGATGAAATTCCGGGAAGCTGAGGAAAAGCGGGGATGTTGGTTGGCAATGATTTATGAGGATTCCGTTTCGGACTGAGTTATCCTACCTAAGTAAATCCATGTTCATTCTATCACAGAGCGTCAACCACATTTGTCTAAACAAAATTTCCCTATATTACCGTATCTGCAGATATTACTTTCTATAGCTCGATTTACAGAGTCCCAAAAACAGGTCCTAAATAACTTGGGACCATCATAACTGGCCCTTACCTGAATTTATTCAAGGTACTAGTCCCCAATTTCAGTGCTACTGATCCGATACTAGCATAATATTAAGCATAAATACCCCAACCGACACTACTTGTACTACAGTACTCGAGCAAACTTCGCACCGACCATAGCGAAAGCCCCATCTTTCTTCATAGCCTTGTTACCACATCAAGATTCCCGTTCCGATCAATCAACACGCGACCTTCCTCCAATCTCTCAACTCACGATACCCCGCGCCTAACTTGGTCCCAACCACTAGCACCACTACCGCATCTTCACTACACTCGAATAGAATCAGAAAGTATCCAAGTTATTACCAAGGTACTCATGCTCAACTTAGTTCACGCCATCTGCCCTTATCTTTGCCGTCCCGAGATAATAGGAAATTCCAACCGTAGCGCACTTAGATACCAGATATGAATACGAGCAGGGACTTGAGCACATGCGAGATCAAGAAGGGGGGGTTCCATCATGCTTGTGCACAAGCCCATCCGACCGGACAGTCCCTTGCTCTCTCAAGTCTACCATACCGGGCACACTTAATTAGTCACTGGGCGCCCGCCCAAAGTTCGAGGTGAGGTTTTCGCGTTATCACACCGAAATCCCAACGCCGGAACCACCCCCACAGGCTCTGAGTATTCTAACTAGATAGCCAAGTATCGCAGATGCCAAAAGGATTAAACAAGCCCTAAGAATCTACCGTATCTCAATCTCTGGGCTAGGTGCTATCAAGAGTACAAAGCGCCAGCAGCGCCAGTTCCAAACCACGGCAATGACACACCGAGGCAAATGCCGGGGAATGAGGAGAAAGACGGAGAAAAGGAAGAAAGGGCGGCGGGGATGTCTGAATCCACAGAATGGTTCGGTCAAGCCTCCCAATGGGTCGGGGCTTCGTTCGGTTAGCCCGGGCCGTTCGTTAGGTTGGGCTCGCCGGGGCACTCGTCGGGCCGAAAAGGGCCAAGCCCGGGTTACCAGGCGAACCCGACGAATCACTTCGAACTTTTTGCAATATTTTCGAGTTGCTGTTGCTACGGAAACTACAATCTGAGCATGCGGAATTCAGGAACAGCTCTCGATCCTAGTGGTCTTGGATTATCACTCGCTCTGAGGGTTTGAAAGGCAGGTATGGAGGAACTTCCTCTTAAGAAAAATTACACCTTTTGAGTTCTTCGCTAATCGGCTATCCCTCCACCGCAACACGTATCTTCCTTTTGATATACTAATTACCTTATAGTTGGTGGCTAGGGGATCGCCAAAAGAAAGAGTACCCAATACTTTCCGGGTGGGCCGTTGCCTTGTTATCAATTCCAGTATTGTCTTTGGAACTTGAGCGTGTATTCTCGGGAGCTAAGAGGCCGATATCCGTCTAATGTCACCCCCCCAGTTCAGAGACAATCTGGTCAACCGAGTGCCTCTGAATTTGGCAGTCCACTTAATCCAACACGGGCCACGCCGATCCTCTCCACCACAATCATTATTTTTTCCCACACCGTGTCTCTTCTCATACCCCTTCTGCTACCTACTATGTTTATCATCAATCCTGTATTCTAATCACTTCCCCCTAATACACATAATATTATATTAAATATTGCAGCGGACAAAATTAACCGCGGATCGACGGTAAATCTACGGCGATAATAACCATACTCCTTGCCAATCATCACGAAAACAAAAGATTAAATTAAATAAATAATAGAAAGCAATATCTTGTATAGCGTCCATCAGCCTTGAGATTTGTTGATCCAGAGGAATCCTTTTATGTTTGATAGCTCGGGAAGCGAGGGGGTGATGGGGAGAGGTGCGTTGCCATCCAACGCTAAACAGTGGTTGGTTTTGGCGACGGGCGATATACTCCCCCTAACTCTATCTCATTTGTATACTGACCCAACAGGTTCGTTGGGCAAGTCCGGACTAATCTCTGTTCCGCTTGGGCTGGGTCGGGTTGGCCCTTCCTCGACCTGGGCTAACCCATTGGAAGGCTGGAGTTCAGCAGTGCGATCCCGAGTGCAACCGCGAGTAAAGACGGGAAAGTAAAATTCCAGCCCAAGTTACGATAGCTCACAGCACTAGTGTCAAACACCGGTGTGGATATGCAAGGACCCTTGGGCTGGCGGGTTGATACTGTACCAACTTGGATAGGAACCCACCTGTGCCCAAAAAAAAACTGATCAATTATAGTGTGACAAGATCTCAGCAAAGATCTACCCCCATTTTCGGCCACTTATTACCAGGCAAGTCAGCATTAGCTTTGGTATCACCCAGCGGTGGTTTTCTCTCTCTACGTGCCATGGCGTTCCCGCAACTTTACCGCAGGTGCCATACATGCTTGCGAAAATCACGAGTGATAATTAATGATTCTCAAGGATTGATAACTGGGAGGTATCGTATGATACTGCTCAGGTGGGTGCGTAAATACTCTGTTATACCCTAAGAACTGGAAATATTGGTATCGCACTTGCACCAGGATGTTGGAATTGCCTTTACCGGTAAAGGTCCGGCACTTTCCTGCCTTGTCCGCCTTGTCTTAAGCTAGCCGGCTTTTTATAGCGTCCTAACCCCTACCTCTATCTTTGAGGGGGGGTTTTCGATGTCTTCGCGCGGGTGACAATTATTCGAGTCCTCGCGGTACTAGCTGGGCAAAATGTGATTGGGGTGAAGGCTTGGGGAATATACTACAATGTTTGTCAAATCGATACTTAGTGGACCGGGCCCACTCCAGATGACCCAAAGAGCTAGCTATGTAGGTCTCATGCTACTGTAGCAATTCCCTATAAAGCAAAATGAACAAATGGAATAGAGTAGAGCAGTAGCAAACAAGGTAGAACGTCCCTCTTCTAAATCTGCCTGGACCAAGAAAGACCATTTACTTTCCAAGTACAGAACGGTCTAACTACTCTCAACATCTTCGTATTCTTCATCGCCATCATCATCCCCCGCTTCGCCAGCGGCATCCTTCGCCGGATGATACGGATCGGGCGCACCAGAGTCTTCCTCGGCAGCGTGAACAGCGTCAACCGTCAGCTCTTTATACTGGGCATAAATACGTAGGCCTATGCAGGCGACAGCATCGCAGTGACCCTCTTCTTCCTCTCCTTCCCCGCTTCCTTCCTCCGCCACTTCGCCTGCTGCCTTGCCTTCCCGGGAGCCGAAATTTATACCACGCTTGGAGAACTGCATTTTAATTCATTGTATGCCTGCTCCGCGCGGGCGTGGGATTGAATTCTTGCAGTTACTCGTCTGAGGCAGTGCAATACCAATGCCATACCACTAACTTAGACCGGGATCCCTAAGGCAATTAATATCTCATCGACACTATCTAACATAGAAGGTCACACCCGATCAAGATGAACTATCCCCCATTCCCCTCCTGTTGGACGGAAACAATTCTTGGCTGCTCACCGCATATTATCATAGTGGCAACGGCTCGCAACCATAACCCTCTTGGCATATCAAACATATCCAACGCCTCTATATTTGACTACCGGTTAGCTCTACACATCAAACACTACATGCGACGATACCTGCGATGATACCTGCGGCGATACCTGCGACGACTCCTTATGCAGGTCCTATCTCTGTCATATGAGATGCCGAATACCCTCGGCTGAATTGTGTTATTCTCAGCTGAAGCAGCGAGATGGGCGGAAGTAAAAGTCAACATGATAGAAAACACGGCACACGCTGGAAGTCTGTGGAAATGGATCAGCATGATCCAGGGAAGGATAAAAGGCAGCTTGTTTTCCCTTTGTTAAGTTGTTTTCGTTTACCATCTGAATCAAATCGTCTCTCTTTCCTCTGTTACGAGCATTTGGGTCTTTTCAGTCTTCCCCGTATTTTTATTCCCTATTGTTATCGCGAGAATATTTCACCATTTAGGATACTTGAATTATATCTCTCTATCTTTGCCTAGTTATTCTATCAAAATCCAAAAGTCAACCACATCCAAGTCTGAAGTTGCTGCCACATACCTTGTTGTTGAAAATCCCTGCCATATAAAATCGAACGATCATGTCCGGAGATGATTCCGGCTCCCTCTGCCCAGATTTCCCAAGAAATAAACAAGCTGCAAACAAATAATCATTGTTTGCATGCTCCTCTTTCCAGAAATATCATCGGTGCAAACCGCACCCGCAAACACCATTACTAATGTCGGCCAACTACGGCCCGCTATCACACGATGCGAGGCAGGCACAAGGGAGATAAAGGGTATCCATTCAAGCTCCTCAGTTGCATCACTACCATCGTGAGCTTTATCATGCGCCTTCTCCGGCAGGGCGGTAAGCTAGCGACAAGGTGTGTTGATTAATTACCCTAGCTAGCATGAGGTGAGATTAGGGTTATAGAAGATGACAGGCTGATCCTGAGTGACACAGGCCATCTGGGCAATGCAGCATCAACACACATAAATGTCGGCCGCAAAGATGTCACAGTCTGCAGCATCTCCACAATTTCAGACACCCGCAGTCCCCTCCCACCAATGACCTTTTTGAAATTTTGAAAGGTCTGGCTTATCTCGTCCGGAATCGTCTCCAATCCACCGACGATCTGTTTTAGTAGTGAACCAAGGATGTTTGTTGGAAACTGTTCCTCTCGTGCCGCGAAATCGACGTAGAAACACGCAACAGCTAATCGTGCCAAGGTGGTGGCTTCCACCACTCCCCGGTTGCTCAAAAACTCGCAACCGAGGAGCACTCCAGAGGAGTGCCCGACAGCTCGACGATAATTTCAGGCTCAACAATAATTTTCTAAAAATATACTATACACGACTCCTTCTACGCCCTTCTTTCCGGACCTCAACACATAGAGCCTTCATCTGTCTCTTCCGAGTAGTACGTAGGTTTTTCTGCCTCCTCCAACACTCTTTCACTTCCTTCAAAAGTGGTTTCCGCTCCGCACTTTGGGCCTTTGTCATTGCAGATTGGGCATGGCGTAAAGCAATTTCCGCTTTCTCTAATTCCATGACCTCTCTCTGCTAGATCATATTTCGTGCCTCATGGGCATAGAGAACTCCTCCAGTCTGAACAACCCGCCGAGACTTTTCCCTTGCCGCCTGTGCCTTTTCAGCAGCCTTCGTATTCCCAAGGTCGGTAACTGCTTGTTGTCCAGAGATTGCTTGCACCATGCTACCCTTTAAAGCAAGCCTAAGCTTCCACTGGAAAGTAGGTGATAAATTTGAATCAGTAGCTAATTACTGTAAATCTTCTGCTTGTCGCTTTAGAGAACGAGTGGTAAGTGGGGTCTGAGGGAGGGAGGTCGA
>QLOI01005036.1:0-18230 GCA_003313605.1 Tuber umbilicatum | reverse complement strand
GTTTGTAGATTGGGTTGTGGGGGTGAGGGGGGGGAAGAGTAAGGGGAAGGCTGTTGGGAAGGGGAAAGGGAAAGGGAAGAAGGGGAAGGGGAAGGAGGGTGTGTGATATGGAATCTTTGGTCTTGGGGTTAGTGTTAATATAAACACTGCTAGGCTGGGGTAATGGTTGGTTGGGGGATATCAAAAAGTTTATGTATTATGAATTAAATAATAATATTATGGCATTTATCAGGGTGGTTGAATCACTCGAATCTACAAGCACAGGTATCACGTAAACCGATAATTGGCCACTAGTGAACATCCCTCAAAAAAAGTGCGGTGTTCGCGAGTGATGGGGGGAGAGAAGAAGCAATACCCCCAGTCTACCTCAACGATCTACCTGCTTCCCGCCCATGAAAAACTTCTATAAATATATTAGCACCTACCTAACTCAAAGAACAAAGGGAGAACTCATGCCTTCTGCTCCACACACTTCTCACTCTTACACATTGGGCACCTCAGCGCCATCTGAACACTCGGCCTGCCCCGGCTCTCCAAGTGTGTCTTTGCAATATCCGCCAGCGCCTCGATGAACAATGGGTCGCCGTTGAGTGATTCGGCGCGCTTGATGCCTGGCTGTTTGCTCTCAGCGATGATTTCTAGGTCCAGTTCGTGGAGGGTTTCGATGTGGTCGGCTGGTATGGGGTGTTAGTGATATTCCATGAAGGGAAGGGGTAAAGGGGGGGGGGACAAACAAGTGAAAGCAATTGGTATAAGGAGAAGGTTCGTCTGGCCCTTTTTCACGTATTCTTCTACAGTGTTGCTTGTTTGTGCACCGAGCCAGGGTGACGGTCCGACCTGGGATTGCCAGACGAGTCTGTAGGGGTTCTTGAAGTTTAGGCGTTGCATGACGGTGTAGACTGTTGCTGCAACTTCGGCTGGGTACGGGTCCCCTATTACGATCATTAGCACCCCACTTCATTCCATCTCATTGCAGGGGAGGATAAACCCCGATTAACAACAGACATCGGCAAACTATGCGCCGAAAACAACAAGACAACCTGCCCCCTGTCCTCCTCCGCATACGTCTTCAGACTCTCCTCGATATGCCTAGCAACCACCTCCACGAAACCTTTATGCGCCGGCCACCTATCAATAACACTCCATTCAATCTGTCCCTCCGTGTCAAACTTCTTGCTCAGCCTCCAGAGCTCATTCAAACTGCTCCCCGTGGTGGAGCATGAGTACTGCGGGTACTGTGTGAACGCCACCGCACGGCTTACACCATCAGCCTTCATCTGCAAGAATGTATCTTCAGTTAACGGCGCAGCGTAGCGGAAGGCGACATAGGGTTTGTGTGGGGCTGTTGAGGGGTGGATTTTGTCGAGGAGCTTGCAGGTTTCGGAAGCTTGGAGTTCGGACCAGCGACGGATCGGAGAGCCACCGCCGATTACGCTGTATTGGGCTTCGATCTTGGGAGTTCGGCGGCGGGCAATCAAGGGCCCGATGTATTTTTGGAGGGGACCAAGGGGGATGAGGTCACCGTCGGCCTACTTGTAGTTGTTAAGTATGATGGCGTGTGATTATGGTGGGAGGTGGTGGGAGGGAGTGGGTACAAAAAGTCTTGACAGAAAATCATGAACTTCAGGAACAGTGCTCGGACCGCCCATATTCAGCAGGACAATTGCTGTTCCCTTCCCACCCCTCGCTCCCCCCAGCGAAGATTGAGCCGGCGGGGGAACGGTAGCCAAAGTCCTGGCGGCAACAACCGAAGCTGGGAGACGTTGGCTGAAGAACGAGCTCGGAAAAGTCGCAGTTGTAGTTGCACGGGAAAGGTGTTGAAGGGGTATTCGACCGGCCATTGAGTCGTGATTGTGATGTTTTCAAGTCCCTCCAGGCCAAAGAACCCTTTCAAGTCTGTTGTAAAAGGGGGAAGAGGCAAATAGGGTAGATGGCAAAGTACGAGTAGAAAAGGTTATAAATAAGGGGGAGGGAGAATCTGGGGAATCTGGAACCTTTGAGATCGACAATTTTTTCTTGGCGATTTCACGGGATTGTCCTTAATGTGCCGGGATCTGCGTCATTCTTGAGGGCCCGATTGGATCTTGGTTTGGGGTATGATACGAGTGCGGCAGTTGATTGAATTATCTACTGACGGTCAGTGTGGGTGTGAATTATAAATTTGTTTGGATTGCTGTAGCTTTACCGGTAGAGCTCTGCTCGGCACTCGAACAGTTTTAAAGGAATTGATATAGAAATCCTTATTACCAGTATTCACAGTTGAAATAAATTATTCGCTGGGTTCGAGTAACCGCTGTCCCTCAAGTCCATAGTATCATACCCATAGGCACCGGTATACTAGTATGATAGTAGCCATTTCGACTGCCGTCTGGTCTGGCCCTGACCGGGAGCTCTATCAAACCCGCCATCACCAGCAATTGAGATGAAAGCAATATCCAAAGTCCCTTGTGCTGGTACAAGACCAATGTTTCCTCTTTGTCCCCCTACCTATTATTAATCCTTATCTCTCCCTCGAGCAATAAAAATTGACTCTTGATCTCTGGAAAACAGTTTATCTCTTTCTCTTGGGGGTTGACAGCCCTTCCTCTACCGTACGGCTACACAACACACCTGCAACAACGCCAAGACAGGCTGTATCGCCTGGAACATCTTCCGAGCGGACATCACCTCAAAAAAAAAAAAAAAAACTGCCTGTCTACAAAGAAAAGAAGGCCTCGCTCAACCCACCTCAACTCAACCTCACAGGCCCAATTGCCGACATTTCCTTCCTCACTTAATCACCACCACCACTACCTTCCACCTTGTCCCCAAAATAAGAGATCAACTCAACCCGCCACCCATCAAGATGCCACCCGACCGCTCCGCAACCGGGAAGATTGTGTTCGTCGGCAACATTCCCTATGGTATTTCCTCTTTCTCCACCACCACCTCCTCCCCATCTATCCATAAACTGACGAGGACCCAGGCCTAACAGAAGAGCAAATTACCGAAATATTCTCCTCAGTCGGGCGTGTCCTCTCCTTCCGCCTGGTCTACGACCGCGAGACCGGTCGCCCCAAGGGTTTCGGTTTCGCTGAATACAGCGATCAGGAGACTGCCGCGAGCGCTGTCCGTAACCTGGACAATCACGAGATCATGGGGCGGAAACTGCGCGTAGACTTCTCTCACGAGGGGAGCGCGACGGAGGGGATGGGAATGGACGACATAATGAGTAGTGTCGGGGGCGTCGCCGGGCCAATCACCTCCACACCCATCAACGCTACAAACACCACCAACACTGCCGCCTCTACTTCTACCACCTCCGCCTCCGGAGCGCAAGCAAGCGGTTCCGGAGTCCTCCCAGCCTTACCTCCGGGTGCAGACCTCCCAGCAGGCCTCAACGCGCCAGATGCGATATCCAGAACCCTATCGGCCCTCCAGCCCCCACAACTCCTGGATATCCTGGGCCAGATGAAAGCCCTCGTGACCACGGACCCCCTAAAAGCAACCGAGCTCCTCCGCCAGGCACCACAACTCTCCTATGCCATTTTCCAAGCCCTGCTGTTAATGAACCTTGTAGACACCAGCGTGCTAACGCAAGTAATCGAAAATGCTGCCGCGCCCTCTCAACCCGCTTCCGCTTCTACCGCTTCTTCCGCCATTACTGGTATCGTCCCGCCTCCACTACCACCACCACCTCCACAGCAACAAGCGGCGGCAGCGGCGTACGTGCCACAGTACGTCCCACCACCGGCCGTGCCCGCGGCACCTACCCCGCCCCAACAGCAACAGTCAGCATACACCCCCGCGCCCGCGCAACCCGCCATCGTCGCGGATCCCCAGCGGGCGGCGCTGATACAACAGGTATTAAGCCTAACGCCCGAGCAGATAGGGGCATTGCCGGCAGATCAGCAGAGCCAGATCATGCTGTTGAAGCATCAATTGGCAGCCGGTGGTGGATTTTAAGCCAGCAGTAGGAGGCCTACCTAATCCATATATATATATACATATGGCTGGTGAACCCGATCTGGTTTCTTCTGACTCGTTCGTGCCATCCTCATACGTGTAAGCTTGGTGTTGCAGTAGTCGTTTTTTCTTTCTCCATGTGTTGTGTGTTTGTCCCGCGAACCAAGCTGTGGGAACTAATGTACTGAGAGATGGAAGTTTTTTTGCTTGCTTTATTCTTCCTTGCAATTGGTGTTTTTCTCTTTATTCTTCTCTTTTGCTTTCTCCTTTCCTCTCCTTTCCTCTCCCCCCTCTCGTTGGCCAAGGCATGTAGAGTGCCCCGCTCCGCCTCGTCGTCAAATTTCTTTGTTGAGCGGAATACACATTAAAAAGTATTAAAAGCGAGTAACTTATGTTAGCGTGTACATGTATTTCTAGTAGGGGACACCCGATGGCGGGGAAAAAGTATCTATCAATCTACCAAGACTTGCACATGCTTTCTACTTTCCAGCTTGTTCAATTGATAAACCATGCCCGTTGGTTTCATTTTTATTACGCTGTTGTGAGTTACGTTACTCGTACACTACTCAAAGACTACATTGTCATAAGTTTATCCCGCCCTGTCATGTGTCTAATGGCCCATGATACCAGTGTCTTCCAACACTCGGCATGAGCGGGGAGCCAATGAACACCAAACACCGGGCCGGATACCTATGACCCCAGCTCCCTATTGACGTTAGTAATCATGGTTTTAACGAAGGCTAATAATTATGTACTTTCGAACTCCTCTAGCTTTCAAACCATCCTTAGACTGTTTTTTCATCCAGGGCGTGTTGCTGAGCCGCCTGGTGGTCGATTCATGTTAGCACAATTGGGAGATACTTGAGTTGAGTGTACTTGCCGGCCCAATGAAGCGATCTCTGAGGGCAGATATGAATACCCTTGTATTCATCTTTGCGCTCCCGGTGGAGTCGTCCAAAGGATCAGGGGGACCCTGGCGCCTCGCCAAAGCACTATCACTACTACTGCTATCCCTTGCAGGGGGATGGCTCTGCATCACCGGCTCTGGCGCTGCTCGTCTAATGAAATCTTGTTGCGTCGGTGTTTCCTCACCGCTCCCACCGTGGCCCCTATTCGAGGTGGTACAATAGTCACCAGATGTCACTCGGGAATCTCGCTCTAGGCTGCGTTTTATGACTGCCATGGAAGCTTCTGCCAAACCGCCCCCGGATGCAAGAACATCCTCAAAGCAGTCAATTTGCTCCATGGCTTCTTTTATCCCTCCTTTGCCTTTACCCTCCAGTTCTCGGTCCACCGGGTACCATTTTTCCTTCATTCCGTGCTTTCCGAGGGAAAAGTAACTATCCAGAGTCCTCCCACCTGGGGCACATATCTCGGGAAAGTCCGTTTCGCTGATCTCAAAAGCAGTCATGATCTTTCTCAGAATAGCCCACTGGTGCCGGCGCTTCCTAGATTCCAATTCTGGGCTCCACCTTATGACCTCGGGGTCTTCCGCATCGTCCGGCGAGCCTAACATGGGACTTCTCGCCACTTCTGAGGTTTCGGAGTTTCCGCCTTCGCTCACCTTCTCTGAGAGTGCCCGATCCCTCAGATGGCTGACTGCTTCGAAGAAGTTCCAGTGCCTCTCACTCCATTCCCACATTTGTTGGAACACGAGGGCATTTCCAAATTCCTCTCTCTTCTGCTCCAGTCTTCTGTAGAAGTCTGTCACAGTATGTGATATACTGATCCCAGGGTAATGTCTAAAGTAGTTCCTGACGCTCGGAAATTGGGAGCCCTGCCCATTCTCACAGAACCTGGCAACCAGAACGAGAGGGTCTTCATGGGTACGCTCTTCAGAGTTTTGTATCAAACCAGCTGCTCCATTCTCCAACATCCCACCTTCCCTTATGGCGTCGGAAAAGACGTCACGTCCCAGAAGCAAAGAGCTAGACTCCTCTCCCCACTCCAGCCGGCGGGCGAAGTCTTCGTGAAAGTCAGCAACTTCCCTTTCCTCAACCGCCACACGAATGGCAGATTCAAGCTTATTCTCGACTCTGTGACGGCGAGCCAGGTCTTCCAAGTCCTGACAGAGGTGCTTCTTGAGGGATTTGTATCTCTTTTCATGCGAGACGCTGAGAAAGTGCCCTTTTTCTTCGGGTGGAGCAAGGCTGGATAGGTCACCGTCCGAGGCGCAGCGGAAGGATCTGAGGGGGACCCCTTTCCATACGAAGGGGGGGTTGAGAATTGCTCTTTCAACTGTTTCGGGGTTAGGGGGTTGTGAGGATAGTGGAGGTGGGAAAGCGGGAGGACTAGCATGTAGGACGGTGGGATTGACTGGGAACCCATTGCTGGAGGCCATTGAAACGACTTGCAGGTGTTGGCGAGCGTATTAAGTGAGTGACTTGAGATGGGAAATGGGGCGAAGGTAGAGGAGGGGGAGGCGGAGGTCAGAAGGACATTTTTATCAAACTTGGGGGGATTAGGGGAACGCGTATGAGATATCGATAGGAGCAGGACGAGCATACGGGTAAAAGTATGACGAAAGCACTCGCACTCCACACTGCACTCGAATTTCACGTCCGGGCATATGGAGCCGGTCAGTTCGGGTATCCAAGCATAGGCACTTGAGGTGTGGGCGTACCTGGGATCTAAGCATCAGATAATATTCCCTGTTGTGGTCTTCGTGTTCCCGTTTAACATATCTCATCGTATATATATCACCGAACAACCATTCGGATTGAAGGCTGTTACAAGACGGGCTTAGGCATCGGTTGGTGTACGGTACTCGAGTACTGCACATCACTTAGAGGGCAAGCTTGGCGGTATAATATCCGATGCTGCGCTTGAACGGTCTGTTTCCCACTATCATACCATAATACAATGAGTTCTCACCCGGCAAGGTGGAGTCCCATATCACACTGTGCACACCTCTACCATGATGGAAAGATGACCGTTTGCAAACTTGAATTCAATTTATATATCCCATAAAAATACGAGCGCCGATAGTACCTTCTATTTTTGTCCGCCTCTAGTATTATTATTATTGTTATTACTGTTATTATTTGGGGGTAGTATGATCCTGTAGTATATACGATACTGGTATCCTCGATGGCTTATATAACATATCGGAGACACACAATATGTAAGACATCCCCTGATGAAAGTAAAAGAAAAAGTACCGTATCCGATGACAATACCCAGTAGAACCAAGGCTGGAGCTGGAGGATGTGGCCCGATGGCGAACTGGATTCGCAGGAGGACAATTTTCCATGCGATAGGACGCCGCTTCTAGCAAAGCCTCTTCACCTTCCAAAAGAAAGAAATGTCCTGCGGTAGGTCTAATCTCACTCCAGTATCAAGCCGCGCTTCGCTCGTTCAGTTTGTCCCCGTTTCCGGTGAGTGGGGTACCGGTACATAAGAAATATAGTTCCCGGTAGGTTGCAGTATGATAATCCCAGGGACAAGTTTACTCTCTACTCGAGTAGGCCGGATAAGTTGCCACCATCACATCCAATATCTGGTATGACTGCTTGGTTTCACAGTTGAAGGTTCGAGTTCGAGCCTTGATGGCGGTAGGCGTTCGAGGACGGCACCAGCACTGTTGAAGCTTGTCAAACAACCTAATATCGGTACTCTACCGTACCCGACTCGCGTACTGTGCTCGCAGAATACCCACTTCTCCGTCTCCATCTTCATGCGGCGAGCTGGGTTTTATTATGTAAACGAAAAAAAGCCAAAGCCAAAAGCGTCCACCCGCGCCCGAAAGCCCACCGCACTGGTACTCGAGTACGAGATAGGCCAATATCCCCAGCTTTCTTCAAGACAAAGGTGAAGTGATGTGGCTTCCACTTCTATCACTGAAAACAACTATGCTAAGCAGTGCAGCAAAAAAAGTCTTGTCCTTCTTGTTGTGTTGGGAAACCTTGATTCTTCCTTGTTAGTCAGCAATGTAAGTGCATCCGTTACCCTAATTGGCTGCTTGTCTCGTTAACGCACGATAACAAGGTATCTAATTTATGTATCATACTGTATCATGGTCTAAGGCATCCCACTTTATGCCCCAAACGCGCTTCCCCATCGCGTCTTCCAAAAGGACCCTCCATTTGCCTGCAATCCTTCATCCCTCCGCATTCATAGCTCTCCCCTTCTTTTTCTTCTTTAATCCCTCTCCCCTGCCTTCACTTTTATTTCTTTTCTTCTTTCTTCTCCTTCCTTCCACACCATAATTCTTATTCTCATTTTGCAACCTCCCACTTTATCTTTTGGTCTGTCATATCCAACCGCGAGCACAATTTTCTGCCTGCTGTTGCCCTAACTGCCCTCGGGTAATCTCCCAATATCACAACCACGTCCTCAGCCCCCCCTCATCATGCCCCGCCATGTTCGAATCCAGGAGGATCCTTCCGATGACGATATAGCCTCCTCCCCACCTCCTCGTCCCGCGCGCTCCTCGCGCGCGAACCCGAACGTTTCGCCTTTTTCTTCATCGGATAAGGAGAACGCTGCCTCGGCAGCGAAAGGAAGTAACAGCAATTCCAGAGAGCATAGAGCCTCCAATGGTAGATTGTCTGGGATGGGCTCCACTCAGAGGTCGCAACAGCTGCTCGAGGATGAATGTGACAAGGACGCCTATGATCCCAATCAGGACCCCGAGGAGAGGAGGAGAATTAAAAAGGAGTATCGCACCCTTCATCGAACTCTGTTGGGTAACTTCTCGTTCCGTTCTCGCTTTTTTTCTCGCTTATCCCGTTTTTGGTAGCGATGATGTCGTCACCAACGATTCTTCTCCTCCCGGTCATGTACTGACAAGGCGCAGACTCTACGCAGGAATTTTTGGAACCGGAAAACGACGGTTTGAAAAAAACTTACTTGCGCGCTGAGGAGCTTTACAAGAATGTCAAGACTACTTCGGACGCAACACTCGACTCGCGCCTCCTTGTTACCGCTACCGACTTAACCTTAAAGAAGGCTACCAACCTCACTTTTGGTGGAGGAGTCGGCGGTATTGACAACGACGAGTTCGTTGGAAAATGCATCACTTTCATGAAGCATCGTGCCCCGGCACGTCGTGGCGTCCCCGTTGAAGTGGAGCAAGACGCCGATGAAGACGGAATCAGCTGGGCCCGCCTCGGTCGAGAAGCTGCCTTTAAAGGAAATAAACGTCCTGCCACTACAGATTTTCTCCTTGGGCCACTTTCCGTGACAAAGAGGGTACGGGTTACGAGACAACAACGTCGGGGTTTGAAACGTGGGGAGGGAACGCTCGTCAGGCCCGTGGAGATAGAGCAAGGGGACGAACAGGCCGAGAACAACGCAAATACTTCCCTTCGACTTGTGAGAAATGTTCATACCGCCCTGGCCGATTATCTCGGTGAAAACGAAGATATTGCCGAGAGCGGTCTAAACCTTTTCCGAGCAGTCGTCAATCCGCACAGCTTTGCACAAACAATTGAAAATATATTTTATGTTAGTTTTCTTGTGAAGGATGGATTTGTTTCGGTTCAGGAGAATGAGGATGATCTTCCGGTTATCTGTATGGCGCCTCACACATTCTCTCTATGAACTTTGATCTAACAATACATCATCCCAGTCCTAGCTGAACCTGCCGAAGCCGAAGAACGGAAGTCCATGACTATAAAGCGTAGTCAGATGATCCTCTCATTAGAAATGCATCAATGGCAAGAGGCGATCAAAGTGTTTGACATTCACGAACCTATTATCCCCTCGCGCCAGGAGCACCGAGAAGATGTTGGTGCTTCGGGATGGTACACTTAGATTTTTTTTTTAGGTTTGGCAAAGCATCTTCCTGACGATGACACGAATCTGACGGTTCCCACTCCAGGTGATACATATTCCAACATATTCCAATCTCTTGACCCCACATAAAAGCGATAGATTTTTTTTTCTTTTTCTTCACCCCCCTTTACTTTGCTTCCCTGGCCGGTCCGCACTGGGGAGTTCGTGATGTCGGGGAATGGGTCAAGGGACGCTACGCGGAAAGTGTATTCCATTCTAGCTCGATAGAATGTAGAAACGGGACACATCCTTTATAATCATTTGGGGTTTGGTTCTGCTTTCTCCTTTCTTTTCCTCACACCATCTATCTATCACATTCTCACATTCCAGCTTTCTGCTCTTTGTTTTCTTCTCTTTTCAGCGGCGTAAGGGTGGGGAGGGCGGAAATAGCTGTTTTTTTCAACGTTTGAAATTTTTTTGTCTTTCCTTTGATATCTCGAACGATTTGAAGCGATCAACGAATCGGTGGCTTTTTCTTTAATTCTTGTTGCGTTTGCGGTAGGGAGATTGTAGACCAGTGTCATTATCTCGGAGGTCTCTCATGTTCTATCTGGTAATGTGCTGTATATAGTTTTCTTCGCTGTGTTTAGCTTTTTTTTTTTTTCTTCTTCACCCCACACCCCCTCTACAATATGTATCACCTTAATGGACATTCAAGAGCTACTTCTTAATCCCCACGGTAGGGTCACCTACTTGTCCCAGGCAGCAAGTGCCTGGAAACAGGGATTCGGAAAATATATGGCAAAAAAATTGGTGCATATTTGAGCGCCCATGTAACCCCACGATCTAGGGCCTGTTTCTGGGGGGTTTGTATGATAACATTATTATCACAGTCGTTCTCCGGCGTAGGCGTAAACATACAGCACGAGTATAGTACAGTACAGTGACTAGACAACCTGCACCCCGAGACCCTCAAGATGACAACTGCGTGTACTGTACGGCACACTATCCGAATCTGCACCCGGCCCGCCCGCATCACCTAACCTCAACTCTGATAGCGAGTGACACTGAATGAACCCTCCCCTTCAAACAGCTCTAGTCCATCATTACAAAAAAGTCTTGGCATCGCTTGGGCTCTTGCGCGTCGCGACTTCCCAACCAACCCAGCTCTTTGTTTATGCTCTTATCCATCACCCTCTCTACTTCTCCCAAGCAGAACAAACCACAAACCCAACAACTATAGTACCGCCACAACCGCCAAGGGCGCTAAAGGGGGTAGAAATAAGAATGTCAAAAAAACGGAAATCAGCAACAACGACAACCGCCAATGCACTCCCGGACACTCTACGAATAGCTTACACCCCACCGGTCCGTCGTCTCCTGTCTCGATTGTCGAAGAGCTCCCTGGTGGAATTATCGCTGGGGTGGCTGGGGAGTACGAAAGTGAACCTGACACCTGTTGAGGATGATGAGGGGGGCGAGGACGAAGATGAGGAAGGGGAGATGGACATTGAAGTTGTGAGGGGGATATATGAAGGATTTGGCAGGAGCAAGAGCGTACGGGTGAAAGAGGTTGTTGAGAGGATCGTGGAACACGAATGGAGGGACGGCCTGGCCTTGGGGATGGTAGCTGAGTTGGATTTCCGCTGTTTGTTGCCCTTCTCCCCCCGCTCCAGATTTCCCTCCATCGAGTGAACGTAACTGACGGTGAGGAAGTAGATCTTCTAGACCACCCAAACAGTCAAAAATGGACATCCGCGCAACTCTACCCCCTCTCCAAACCTCCTCCCGCCCATACCACTTCCAAAACAGTCTTCCATCCAAAAACCTTCGCCCACACACTCTCAAACCTCCTCCGTCCGCTTGTCTCCCCACACTACTATATAACCCACCACCCTAGCTTACCTATACACATGCTCCGCGTGCAGCTCCACCCACCAACTCCTTCCTCGCCTACCACCCCACTAACTCTCCCGCCAAACAAGCACATATTCTGGCTTGCCTTTCCTGAATCCACAGACGGTTATGTCTTCCACACACTCCCTTCTTCCTCCCCCGCCACCACCGCCACCACCTCACTCCCAGAAGTAGTCCGTGAAAGCATCGCAATAGCCGTCTCAAGGCGCGGCATCCGCTATGGTATCCGCGCCGCAAGAATGAGCGCGAGGACTCTAGAAGCAGTAGCCTATCACCGCGGCGGCGAGGGTGACGGTGGCCTGCTGGGCGGGTGGAGCATATTCTCAGCCGGAGGCGCGAGCATCGACGACGACGTTCTCGACCTCCTCCCCGCTCGCGATCCGCGGGGGCAGCAGGAGAAGTGGGAGGAAGCCGGCGACGAACAAACCAGAAAACGCCGTAAAATAGCAGAAGCCAGATTCGGCACCGGCGCAAAAGAAGGTGATGGTACGGGGTTGGAAAACGTGGTTTTTGCGCTCGCGGAGGAGTTCCCTCCCCCCCCTGCTTCTTCGCAGGAGGAGCAGCAAGAAGAAGAGATGGGGGAGGAAAGGGAAGAGTTTAGACCGAAGATCACAGTGAGGCTGGAAGGGTCGCATGTATTTGCCGGTGTGCGCAGCCTGGTTGAGCAGGGCGTTGGCTTCGATGGGGCAAAGTTGCCCGGCTGGCTGACGGGTGAGGCCGGGGTCACTGTTGGGAGGGTTAGNNNNGTTGGGAGGGTTAGGGGGGGAAGGGCTAAGGGGTGGGTTGGGGGGATGTAGTTTCGATCACGTGTATTGTACTGTAGTATTGTTTTGTCCGCATGATATGGCATTTGGAGGAAGAATTATTCGTTGTTTACGAGGCGTCACTCGTGGTTAATGCTGGAAGGTGGTGGGAGGCGTGAGCGAGTGATCGTGTATGGGGGAGTACCATATGAGGTAATCGGTCTACGAGACTACATATCCGGAAATGGCGGTCATCTTCCTCTCCACATCTTTTCCAAATGGGGGAATACCATTGAAGATGAACCTTAAACAGCATCCGGACCGCTGCCCCCCACACAGCCCAAACAAAGGCAGTAGTCCAACCAATGAACCAACACCCATAAATATCGTGCCCTGTACCGTACGTGGGCCTCCTAGCTATGCCTTTGCCCCCTGAATCTGTCCCTGAATCATCCCTGTTTTCCGTCTAAAATTTCGGGTATTTCTTGTCTGGGATAAGCATTGTACCGGAGGTCCAAGAGCTAGGACAATAGCCCTACTCGAGTATACGGACTGCCTGGTCCCCGCCCGCCCAGGCATGGTTCGTCTGGCACCCCCAAAATGGCGGACTATGAGCTGTAGTCCGTCCCCTCCTCCCAAGAAGGCGGATGGACTGGACGGCTGGGAACACAGGTGGAGGGCGCCGCCGCAGCTTTTACCACGACTACAGGTAGCCCCAAATAGCCCCCTTACCCCGGCATTTTGTTATGAAGCTTATGAGCGGGGGTCGGGTGAGATTGCTGAATACCGATGTGGTGAATATACACTCAAAATATCGCCATCTCTAATATTACACATCGTGAGGTGTTGATTACAAAAGGGCGTGGGAGGGGCGTGTAGTTAGGAAATGTGGATTGCGAGAAGACAGATGAGGAGAACTATAGAAATGAGGCCAAGGAGGAAGGAAATAACGGTGTATCTAGGGGTTTCTATCTTCCTTGCTTATTCCTCCTATCTATGGCGGAACACAGAATTTATATAGACAATACAAGGGTCCTTTTCCAATACCCCCATCCACAGAATTCCAGCCGGAGATGCTCACACGGTTAGGAGCCTCTATCATCCACAGCTCCGGTAATCCCATCTGTCCGCCGGTTTCCACTGTGATCCGTCCCGTGCTCCGCACTCCGATCCGTCCTGCCCTCTGCGCTTCGATCCACCAACGCATTGCTGTCCGATTCGACCTTCGCATTGCTATCTATCCGATACATATCCGGCTCTATATGCAAGTACTGATATATACCCTTTCCACCTATTCGTTCATAATCGGTGACAAAGGAAAGTGCCAACTAAAGAGCAACAAGGTAGGCAATGTACAAAAAGGAAAACCTGCTTCGATGTCGACTGATCCTAGTGATTTTCAATGGGGAGGGTGCTGGATGCGAGAAAGAAGGGTCCGTTTTTGACACAGTAAATTCTTGAGGAGAATCGTAATCAGAAGAAGAAAAGGGAAGGAAATAGCCCTGAGGGTAGTAGCATGAAATGAACCTGGTTCAAAGAGACTGGTGGGGGAAAAAAGAAATATAAGGAATTGTAGAGAAAAAAGTAAAAGAGGCAAAGGCAGTGTGTTCGACTAGGGGACTCCTATTGTTATTGCCCGGCCACCAAGACGATAGGAATAAGCTTGATGCTGTCACTGGAGTAGGTTGCGGGGTGCGGCGGCCGATGCGGGTGGTAAAATATGCCGACAAAAACAATCACCAAAATGACAATGAGCAAAATAATCGTAAAAATGCAGGCGCAAGCGCTGGAAGCCTCTTCCGATGGCCCACTGTTGTCTGGCGGGGAGAACTCGTGGCGGCGTTGGTGTGTGCCCAATGGCTTGGGGGTGGGGTACTGTCGTGGAGGGGATGAGGGTTTGAGTTGGGAGAGTAATTGCACAACTTCTGCATGTTTCCAGGATGCAGCTTCCTCAAGGGGTGTTTTGCCAGTTGGGCCCCGTATCTCAGGATCCAGATCCTTGCGTTCCAGTAGTAGCTTTACGACACCTGTGTGCCCTTTCTGGGCAGCCCGCCCAAGTGGCGTTAAGCCAGATTTGGTGTTCACAGTGTTGGGATTAACATCACCTCGCTTCAATAGCAACTTTATCGCTCCCTCATACCCCTTCACTGTCGCCCACCAGAGTGGTGTCGCTCCACATGGGTAGCCACCAGCGTTGGGATCGATATCCTCTCGCTCCAATAGCAGCTTTACGACACCAGTATGCCATAGCTGGACAGCCCGACCGAGTGGTGTTGAGTTATATTTAGTCTCTGGAGTGTTGGGATTGGTATCCTCTCTCTTCAGTAGCAGCTTTACTACTCCCTCATACCCATTCACTGTCGCCCACAGGAGTGGTGTCCCTCCGCATTTGGAGTCACGGGCGTTCGGATTGATATCCTCGCATTGCAATAGCAATTCCACTACTCCCTCATGCCCAGCCTGTGCCGCCAGCCCTAGTGGTGTCCAGTGAGATTTTGGATCCGTGGTCTCAAGATTTATATCTTCTCGTCCCAATAGCAACCCCACAACTTTTACATGCCCCTGATGCGCAGCCCGCTCAAGTGGCCTTAGGCCATCTTTTGTCTCTGCAATGTTGGGATCAATATCCTCCCGTTGCAATAGCAATTCCACTACTCCCTCGTGCCCAGCGCGCGCAGCCCATCCGAGTGGTGTGCAGTGAGATTTAGCACCGGGAGTGTTGAGATTTATATCCTTTCGTCCCAATAGCAACTTCACTACTCCCTCATGTCCCCCCTTCGCCGCCAGCTCTAGTGCTGTTTGACCGTCTTTCGTATCAGTAGCGTTGGGGTCGATATCCTCTCGTTGTAATAGCAATTTTACTACTCTGTCATGTCCGTGCTCTGCAGCCCAGTGAAGTGGCGTTCGACCGTATTTGGTATCTGTATCGTTGGGATTGATATCTTGCCGTTCCAATAATAACTTTACAGTCACCTCATCCCCGTGCTCCACGGCGCACAAGAGTTGTTCTAGGGAAGATTCGGCGGGCGGATCTGCTGTGTGGTCCATGGTTTGTTCAAAGCTCGTTTACTGTAGGTATCCTGGAGCGGCACGAGATGCTTTATAGGCACACTCCCATCTCCCGGCAATTTAGGGCCAGCGCCTGGGTTGCCTAGATATGAGCTCACTATTACCGTCAATATTGGCCGTACAAGTACCCCTCAAGAAATACCAGAACATGGGGGTCAATATTGTGTCAGGGTGCCGCTGCTAAGGATGGTAAAGGGTACTTTGAGATTGCTGGAATCAGTATAGCCAATACAACGCTATACAACTCTGATTCTAGAAATCTCTAGATATCCTTTACTATTCCTAAAGGTATCACTGTAACTCAATATTTACCCCTATGTTCAGGTATTTCTTGAGGGTACCTGTAGTGCACCCCCAATTCAATGCCTACCGCTCTTATCGTGATCGTTATCATCGGCTTCATTCTACCCTTCGTACTGCACCCATCATGTCTTCATAACCCTGACATACTTGCCGGCACTTTTATAGCAACCACATTCCGGATACACGATGAGAATACAAGTATAGCATTACCGGTACGCGGAATCCGGTCGAGCCAAAACGAGTGGAGGTGTCGATCGGTTCATAGGTCACCGATCCCTGGGAATCTTTTAGAAGTAGATGCGGCTTGTGAGTTCCTGCTGGGTAACTTGGTCTCACTTGATCGGAAGATATATATACGCAGCTTGACACCCAAGCTCTATGGATATTATTGAGGTGCAATTAGCGATTACCCCCCCTGGCTTTCCGACGTCAGAAAGGAAGATTACGGTACTGTACTTATTAGGCTTGCTATATATCCTACTCCGCGAGGTAAAAAGACTGTCTTCCCCGAGGGGAGCTTTGGCCACGAGCGTGGGACACCATAGCACTTTCATATCATACCAACTAATCAGGCACGGCGGTGTAGTATACATCAGGTTATTCCGAACAGGAACAAGGTAGTCTAAGTGCCTAGTCCTATCTCATCGTAGTTATGGAAACTGTGAATGCAATACTATGGTACAAGTACATTGATACAAAAACATTCAAAAACCATTAATCCGGCACCGTGGTGTATTAAGCAGCCGATTCCTGGGATCCATATCGCATCGTATGTAGCTCTCGAGCCTAAGCCAACCAACCAATCAACCAACCGGGAAGGGGAATGGTGGAGGGAAACTCAGTTCTTCTGTGGGTGTAGTACTGTACCGGAAAAGCAAAATAATACCGGTAACGAACCAGGCACGATTATATATATATATATTTTATAACTTATACTTTTAAACTTGAAAAATAACCTTCCCTCTCTATCCCAGTCTCCAGAAGCCCCAATTCAAGCTTCTGCCCCCTTCTAACCTCCCAGATTCAATTACCAAAGACCGTTTTTACAATATTACATAAGAGGGAAGCAAATGTCAGTACTAGTATCATAACTCAGAAATAGGTCAATGTCTAATACAATATGCCAGTGTTACCTATTGGTGGAAATTGAAGCATGTAGTTCCTGATCAAGGTTTCCATATCATAATAATAATGCTAACTTTTTTGAAAACAGGAAACCAAACTTAGTATTACTAGTACTTCTTCCCCCTCCACTACTGTAGCCTCACCTTCAACCAAGTTCTTATGTCTATCTCTCTCCCCTCCCCCAAATCTCATATTCCACTCAACTCTTGCTGTCTGTCAATGCAGTCGCCATAGCAGGTGCCAATGTCCATAGTTCCTTCATTCTTGCTAAGGTCATATGCAAGATTTTAACCTCTAGTTGTTCCTTCTTACAACATAGTACATTATTGGACACTAGCATATGCTGAGTGGCAAGCTGATCGTAGCAAAGGAGATCTTTCTTTTGTTTCCTTCTTTCCTCAATAATCAGTATTCTTGCTATAGCCCAAGGAGCTGCTACTGTCCTGGAGCTAATTGCAACTATCAGTTTTCCATAATATTGTTTCAAAAAGGCTATGTAGAGCATTCAGACCAAGTTAGTAGCCTCAGCACAGTAGAACTCACAGGCTGATTTGGCTTATAACATACCAATTATCTTTAGTAGTATATTGATAAATTCAAAAATTTTGAAAATTCTTAGAAATGACAAGATTGCCCGTCACAATTCTCCAAAAACATCAATTTCCCAAGCCTAGTTTTTAACATGGCTGCAAAGTTTGCCCAATAGTTCACATGAATATCAAGGCCTTATTAGAGTCCTGCGGTGCTAAGGTTACCAAGTTGGTACTATTTTTTTGCTTAGTGATTTTCAGCAAATACGCCATCACGATCACTGGAGCGCTTGGCCCTTGCAGGGTCTCTGCGATTCAATACACCAATTCAAACCAGTGTTCCCAAGCGTCCGGTCTGTCCCCCTTATGCTTAAGATGGGACGGACGCTGGGGTCGGGACTCTGCCCGAGATGGACACCCATCCTATAGTCTGTCCCGACCTCTGCGCTGGAGCCATACAGGTGTCTCAGCTGGATAATCTATTTTCAACATAGCAATTACCCACTGGGTCCTACCGGTAACAGGCCAGGCGCAACACATGACGGGCAAGCCCTGCAGGGGGCTACCGGAAGTCCGCATTTGCATAAAGACCGCAGGGCCCGGCCGTCAACCCCCAGGACAGCCATATTTATGAAGGACGGGCGCCGTGCCCTGCCGTCCCCATTCACCCTGCCCGGGACTCCCGGGACTGTAAGACGCCAGGGCCCTGAAGAGCGCCTGGGACGGTTCGGAATACTAATTCAAACACCCCGCGGAGGGAGGCAAGACTAGTTAGGTAAGGGGAGCCCCAGGGCCGGAAGCAGATGGACGGAATCCGCCTCGAGAAAGAAAGAATCGGGGTTCAGCTTCTCCGGCCGGAGCCGGAGAGGGGCGAGGTGTG
>QLOI01005035.1:0-13123 GCA_003313605.1 Tuber umbilicatum | reverse complement strand
ATGTACTTTCTTAGCTTCATAGCCATAGGCTCTATAAGCTTAATGATATATAATAATAATAATAGGACCTGCAGGTTGTAAAAGCAGGATGAGAGGTAACCCTTCGGCAAGAGGTAAAGATTGCTTGTAGGGGGCTCCCTGATGACCAAAAATTTGTGAATGGAAATGGGGCAGGCAACCTAATAACTGCTCGCTCTCGCCTAGAGTGTTGGTAAAATGCCAAGAGACCAGGTTAAGAACCCTATCAAAGAAAAAGCTAATAGGAACCAGTTTGGCTGAGAAGGTCTAACTGACCAAAACTATGCGGGTATGGTCTCAAACATCGACAAATGGCTCGCAAACGGAAGGGAGATATGTTCTTTGAGGTCTGGAAGAGGGTAAAGATACCTCGACCCTGACGATAAAATTTCCTAGAAGGTACCACACACATTGAGATGGAAGGAAAAAGAATCCAGAATATGATATTCACGACAAAACGAGACAAAACCCGCTGGAAATGTTAGCATTCGATGGATCCGCAACTGAAAGCAGCGGAAAACCTTTTACCCTTCCCATTTTGTTAGAGGTTGGAACAAACTCTCAGCCATCAGAAATCTACTGCGAAATTGCAAATTCAGGAAACTAGGACATTATTATTTCTTTTAGGTGGTGTAAGGAACACCACACGACAAAGATTGAAAACCCGGAGAATTGGTATTTTTCTGGAAAATAATGTCAGGACCACGAAATCAATGAAGGATTAGAGGATATGTGGGAGTATAACGAGATGGTAGTTTTCGACCAAAATGCGCTAGTCACAGGACGACTACAGTGTAAGGGCGAACCAGTCGTGAACATCATACACAAAATTCCCAAACAATACCACGGTTATGTGCAACTATTCGAGGAGGAAGTTGCAATGCAAATGCCCCATACCAGAAAATAGAATCATGCTATCAGAATTGAGGATGGGGAAGAACCTCCTTGTGGCCCAATTTACCCGTTGTCCGCAATGCAACTAAGGGAACTTAGAAAGTACCTTGATGAAATGCTACACCAAGGGAAAATCTGACCAAGTCAATCACCTGCCGGCGCTCTTATTCTCTTTGTTTCAAAAGTTGATGGCAAACTACGACAAGTAGTCGATTACTGAGGCTTGAATTCAGTTACCATCAAGGACAGATACCCGATACCTATGATGAGGGAACTCAGAGAACGAGTGGTAAGATCCCAGATTTTCTCTAAGATTGAGGTTAACAATGGATACTACACGGTGTGAATAGCCACAGGAGAGGAATGGAAAACTGCGTTCCGATGGTGTTACGGCGACTATGAGTACATGGTAAGGCCTTTCAGATTACTTAATGCGCCCGCTACTTTCCAGTCAAAGATACATAAAATACTTTATGAATTTCTAGACCATGGAGTTGTTGTCTACTTAGACGACATCCTGATATACTTGGAAAACAAGTAAGACCACATTCAGCGGGTTAAAAAGGTTCTGCAGAAACTAAAAGGGAACTAGCTAGCAGTCAACCTAGAAAAATCAATATCTCATGTCAAAGGAGTTGTATTTCTTGGTTACATCGTCAATACCAAAGGAGTGGAAATGAGCGCAGGAAAAGTCAAGTCCATAAGAGAATGGAAGGAGCCCACTTCAGTTAAGGAAGTCCAAGTCTTCAACAGATTTGCTTATTTTTACCGACGTTTCATTCAAAACCTCTCCAGGATTTGCAAGCTAAATATAGAAACCTTAAAAGGTAATCTAAAAAACTTTTATTGGGGCAGTGAACAGAACACGGCCTTCAAAATTGTGAAGGAAAAATTCGTTACCGCACCCATACTTCGTCATTTCCATCCTGGGCTAGACAAAGCAGTGGAAATGGATGCAAGCGATTTCGCCCTTGGTTGCGTTCTGTCCTAATTTCAAGACAAGAAACTCCATCTGGAGTCGTTCCATTTATGAAAGTTAATCTCCGCGGAATAAGACTACAAAATTCAAGATAGGGGATTACTAGCAATAATGGAAACATTCAAGGAATGGAAACTTTACCTCTTAGGCAACGAAAAACCCGTTACAGTTTATACGGAGCACCAAAATCTGCAACATTTCCTCACTGCCTAGAAATGGAATGGAAGGCAAATCAGTGGGGCACAAGCACAAGCAGAACATAATTTCAAAATTGTATACCCACCAGGCACACAAGGAGGAAAACCTGTTGCCTTAAGTAGACGGCCCGAGTACCATCTAAAGGAGGGAGCTACGCATAGCGAACAGTCTATTTCAAAGCCAGAACATTCGCAAATGCCTTTGACATCAGCAGAGAGCGATGAAGATGAAGCGATAGAGATAGAAGAAGAATTGCTGAAGGTTCACAATATACATATCGAGAAATTGAGTAAAGCCTCTGTAATACCAACTCAGGATTCACGAATGGCGGCTGGTCACGACCTCTATGCATTAAACGATGCCCTACTTCCGGCAAATGCACAACTGTTGATAGATACAGGCGTAGCTGTCAGACTACATCAAGGACCACGGGGAAGAATCGCGTCTCACGGTAGACTGGTGAGTAAACGGGGAGTGGAGGTTGGATCCGCTGTCATTGACGCGGAATATACAGGTGAACTCAAGATACTGTTGCGAAACCACCTCTTCGAGGGCTATCTAGTGTGCAAAGGCAACCGCATAGCACCGCTGATAGTAACTCCAATTGACAACTCTGAAATGCGAGAGGTCAAGGAGTTAGATTCAACTGAGCACGCGGGCTAAGGGTTCGGAAGCACTGATTTCATTCCAACACGAATGCTAGCAACAGAAACGTCTACGGCTACAAAAAGTATACTCCAAGTGGATGCAGAAACTAACAAACATTTCGACAAATCAGACGAACCACACAACCCTTGGTTAAGACAAGAAATTGTCTTGATATTAAACTGTACCCTAGCAAAGAGAGAGATGAAGGTATTTGCTACCGAATTTCTTGACCAAGTCCTAGCTGCTGTGGAGCTGGACAAAGAGTGGGAAGAACAAAAAAGGGAGTTGGAAGCCTTGGAACGAGACGGGAGGACATTACCAAAACAAGGGAAAATATTCAAAGGGTTTCTATACTACAAAAACCCCCTCTACTTACGCGACAACAACGAAGTGCGAACGGTAATCGCAAAAGGATGTCAAGATTCAAAGGTGGTAGGACATTTTGGGAAAGAAAAAATGTTGGAAATTGTCACTAGGGATCTCTACTGGAAAGGATTGGCAGGATATATAAAGGATTATGTTTGGTTATGGGACGAGTGTCAACACAACCAGTCTCCACAACACGCCAGGTTCGGGCTGTTACAACCATTGCAAGTCCCATTATGCGGCATTGGCATCAATCTTCTCCAACTTCATTACCCATCTGCCGGAGTCACAAGGACTCATACAAATAATAGTTTTCAGGACTGCTTCACTCAAATTACCCACTTCATCGGCCCAGACGAAAAATCAACTATCAAAGATGTAGCAAAGGCCTTCTTAGAGGAAGTATGGAAACTACAGGGGCTGCCAACAGAGATAGTATCGGACATGGACGCGAAGTTTTCGCGAGAATTCTGGGAATCATTATGCAAGCAATGGGGAATAAAACGCAAAATGTCAACCGCTTACCACTCGCAAACTGATGGACTAACCAAGTGAACAAACCAAGAATTGGAAGGCTATTTCAGGAATTTTGTTAATTATAATCAACACGACTGGTATCAATTGCTTACTCTAGCAGAGCCTGCATACAACAACTCAGCCACCAACGCCCACAAAATGTCACCGTTTTTCACTAATTATGGATTTCACCCACAGACTGAGTGGACGAAAGAAAAGGAAGCTCAAAATCCATGAGCAACAATGTACACGCACTGTATGAAAGCGATCCACCAAAGGGCTGCAGAAACATTTGAACATACCAGGGAAGCCATGAGGAAATACTACGACAAAAAGGCAATAGAACAGCCAGACATAAAAATCAGGGACAAGGTGATGGTAAATGCAAAAAACATCCACTCCTAACGACCGTCCAGGAAGCTAAGCCCCAAGCTAGATTGACCATTCGAAGTACTTGGAAAAAGAGGACCTTCGTCATACAAACTGAGCATTTCCGACAGATGGCATATCCACCCCGTATTACATGTATCATTACTGGAACCCTACCGAGCATCAATTGGGGCAGGAAGAGAACAACCACCACAAGCCCCTGAGGAAATCGAGGGAGATTTAGTACAGAAGATGGAAAAAATAGTGAAGAGTGAAATAAGGTCGTACACAAGAAGGGTTCATGGATACTATGTTCGGATGCATAAATTGAGTTATTTTGTGAAATAGAAAGGTTGTTTGGAGGATGAGAACACCTGGGAACCACAAGAAAGCATGGAACATGATGAGGAGTTGGTGGAGGGTTTTCATAGAGAAAACCCAGAAATGCCTGGAAGGGCAGAGGTAGAATAGTTAGAAAGGTTTTCCTGCCGTGGCCAAGTAAGCACGGAATGCTTCTTACCATACGATACTGAGTTCTGGAAAGAATAATGAGAAACAGAAGAAAGGAACAACTCATGACAAGCTTTTGGGGGAGGAAACTTGTGTTAGGCATCTGCAGTTCCAACACCCATCTCTGGCCCCAATGTAGGGCCTGGATGTCGCTTGCAGCACGGTGTGTAGTTGCTAGTTACTAGCAAAAATTTGGGAATTGGCAGCATCCCCATAACAAGGTAAATGTCGTCTTCGTCCGTCCGACAGGAAGCTGTTTGCAGGATATGTGAGAGGGGTAGTATGTACTGCCCACCCAGCTGGAATCTAGTATATGATACAAATGATATCTACATGAGCAGGAAAACCTACCGAATCAGAAATTTAATAAATGCTTCATGTTGGCCAACCACGAATAGTCATAGCTCTGGAAGGACGGACGGGAGTTAAGGAGAGGTAGCTGCAAGCCCACTCTCGCTAGGCAAATCAAAGAAGCGATGGAGCACTAAGCCTAACAACTCTTCGTAAAGATAATGCAGTAAGGCCTCTGTGTTGTCACTGTTGTCTGATATTGTGACTGTTCACCTCAGTAACAGAGGAACGAATGGGATGTTCCCAAATTGTGCAGCATCCTCAGACTAAGTTCATATGGCAAAGGCATCACTTACTTCCGACTGGCGGAGTCTCACACACCCTCCGGATGACCAAGTACAATAAGCTGAATGACCAGAAGCTGGTAATTATTCAGTGTCTACGAGTGTTCACACTCAGCATGGGTAAGACGAAAGACTAGTAGTTATGCCGAGGTACGTAGTTAGTATAGGTATTAGATGTACCAGCGGCAGAAACCCACGCGGGATAAACATAAAACAGTTCCTCCCCAGCTATTAGACTGACAGACAGCAACGGAGAAGAGATCTTATGAATATAACAAGTTAATATCTACACTTCATATTCTTAATAGTTTCAGCGAAGATGAGAGTTAGCGATTAGATTACGACGCCTTCCAGACACTGCTCCGTTATCGAACACTTAAAAAGCTTAACCGTAGTCTACTGAGCTCTGAGTTGGTTACCGGTAACAAAAAGAATAGGAGCGCCAGCTGGTGATTTGCTCGGTCGAATCTTCCCTTGTCGTAGCATTTCGACCAGCTACTTTCTAAGCTCTATTACTTACATTGCCGACAATGGGCAAATACGCCCCTAAGTAGGTTCTTCTCCTTCCGTGATCCTAATGGCGTGATCCCATTTCCGCTGAGGCGGCATTTGGGTTGCGACTTTATGCTCACATAATTGATCATACTCGCGGTAGTGTTCAAGAACCTTTTGGAGGATCTTGTTAACTGGTTCGTTCTTGCCCTGTATACGTCCAATAACTCTGGCCCATTTGTTTAAGATTATTGTCTCATCATATCCCCACATATTCCCTGGTCCTTCCTCCACCACGTGATTCAAACATGAGTTTCCTGGAAAGCACCATCCTCTGGGATTCCCAATATGTGTCATGTGATGTTCCTCACACCACCCAAAAGAGATGATAAGCTTGTCGTTTCTCGCATTTGCAATTTTGCACGAAATTTCGGATTGGTTAGAGTTTGTTCTGATCTCCAATGTGAGTGGACAAGTAACGTGCTTTCCGGTACTTGTGGTAGCAGAGCCATCAAACCCCTAAATTTCAGTAGGATTTTACCTCGTTTTGTAGAGGAGATCATATTCTCGTATTAGACGATCATAGATCCGGAAGATTATAAATCCAGATTCTAATAACAGGCGAACATGGGTCCTTTTCCCTTCCGTTTCGATGTAAGCTGTGCCTACTAGGCAATCATATCTTCGTGGCCGCGGTATACTTGCCTTTTTGTGTACTTCAATCAATGTATTGGCTTTTCGCTGTTTTGACATGTTGTGGATGTTTGAGACCATGCCCGCATAGTTTCGGTCAATTAGACCTCCTCAGCTAAACTGGCTCCGTTAGCACCTTTTTAAAGTGCCAATTTTGGGCTGGTCTTTTAGTGTTTTACCAACACTCGAGGAGAGAGCGAGCAGTTCTTAGGTTGCGTCTCGTTGTCTCTATCCGCAAGCTCATCTTTTGGTCATCTGGCAGCCATGTACTAGTGGTCTTTACCCTTTACCGAAGGGTTCCCTCGCATCCATCTTCAACCACCGGCAGGTCCTTTCTAGGGGGTATCCATAATTGTCCAGATAGGTACACTGTATTACCATCGGGTTCATAGGGTTACCCGGTTACCATGATCTCTCCTTCCCGCGCTTGTTCTCGACCCTCAGGTCATAAGATTATATCCGTCACAGAGTTCATATGTCAGTACCGGTGAATCAATTCCAGAGAGACTGCATCTTTGGAAGCGGGTCTAGAGCCTTGTCTCCAGTGTATCCGGCATATGCTAGTAAGGATAAAAGCTCTTGAGCAATGTGTGACTTGTCACTCCCAAGGGTCATCTCTCCCGCCCCTACTGACTCTCCCTAGTTTGATTTCTTCTGACTTCGTTTTAATCTCCAGTTGGTTCTTATCAGAGTCCTTAGAAACTCCGTAGCAGGTGTCCAAGTACCATCGAAGACTATCCCTGGTTGATGTGTCACGGGTCCTTACCACTGGTGGGTGGAACAGGTTTCCTAGCATCGTTTCTTTGATTCCTATAGACACGCCTTCCTATTTATCCCCTGTCATATAGAATACCCGATCACTGTTGTTGTCGGTGCCGTATTCCCTCAATTCTCCATTTCAAGATCTGAACGGTTTTCCCATACTCTCGTGGGCCTTTCTATTCATGCAACTTGAGCTTGTGGAGGAGGCCGTCTGTTTCCATGGACCAAATTTATTCTTAGCCGTTCTTTATTGGGTTGACGGTCACTTGGGTCCTCTTTTCGAGTACCCTTCCCAGGAGCTCGTTGGATTGCGGCAACTACCCCATCCTTCCAACAAGTCTTCCATCCATGGTTTATCAGACCACATTGTGTACAACCCATATGTTGTTTCCTAGCATCGATGAGGTTTTGGATGATCCCTTTGTACATTACCTCCGATTCCGAAGGCTTCTCATTTCATTGATTTTATTCGACGTTGAGGCATTTCATTCCTGTTTCGCCTCTTTATAGGCGGCTCATTCAGTTTTTGTATATTGCTTTCGTTTTTGGTTAGGTTTTGGTCCTCCTATCTCATCGACCCGGTCTTTTCGTTTTGTTGTCTTGACATGGCTTTCTCAAGTAGAAACTCTTTGATACAATTTCCATTCTTGATAACGTTCCACACATTCTCTTAGTGCTCCCAACCATCCTTCATCGAGGTCATACTTTTTCAGGAATGATCTCTCCAGTATTATGAAAGGAACCTTTTCCACCAACTTTCTTCGCCACGCAATACCTGCTAATTGCACTTTGATATTGAGGGTCTCCATTTTTATTAAGAGGGTGGAAATCTTTCCCTCATATTTAACCTTATCCGTATCTTGAAGTGCCGCTAAGTCCTCTGTGGTACTAGCATAACGGTTCGTAATTTCTTGACAAAAAATATTGCCCGTGAATGAGCCCTGCGACCTTTTAACGGCTTAGTTCACCAGTCATGGCAAATTTATACCAATTTGTGAAGTGCGCTTGATTCTCCCCCTTAGTCTGACTGATTGCATATTGTATCCTATGCATGTACTTTTTGCAATGTTGTGGGTTTCGCTGGAAATAATCTTCGCATTAGAGTAGGCATCTTTTCACGTTTTAGTAGTCTTTAGCTTCTAAGCTTGGCGTTGGTGTGGCGTCTTTCTTTTTTGGACCAGCTAATCGCGTGCTTACTGGGTGAACAAGTAGTTACATTCATACACAATCCAGGTATCCATGCTCTGTCTCCGTTACAACCACCGCAATTGAAAAAACCACACCAAGTGTTTCGCCAAGGCTTTCCCTCATTGGCTGAAAACCTTTTCTCACAGCTTCCTCGCATACCCCTCACAGGGAAAGCCATTACTCTACAATTATGTCCTCTTCGCCTGGTCCCTCGCGCAAGAGAAAAGGAAAGGGCCATAGGCGCAACCCAAATCCTCCCTCCTATGGGTCTAGGTTCACGCCCCTTGGTGGTGTTGAAACTTCCCTCCCCCCCACCTTCCCAGCGTTCCCTCCTGGAGAACCCCCCCCTCAAAAACGACCACGCAGCAACACCCAGCCCCAGCTCCCAGTCCTCACAAGGGATGGTGAGGAGATCGACCACAAGGATCCCACCTACTTCCAGAGACTTTTTGTGAAGTGTGCCATGGAACTACAGATACCAGAATACGAGACCCCACCCGAAGTGGCCATCCTTCTTCAAGTGTTTCGTCAAACCAATACCGCATGGAGGAGAGCCCTGGACTCTATCACTCAAGAGCTCATATCTCTTCGCGAGGACATCGAGGTCCTTCACATCACGGACCCCAACCGCCCTGTTGCCCCCACCACGGCCCCCTCGCCACTCCAACCTCCCCAGGCCTCAGGGACTCCCCCTGAGCCACCCACCGCCCATGCTCCTCCTGCACCGCCTGCACACATCTCCTCCTCTGGTCCTCCCACCTGGGCCACTGTCGCGAGGAAAGGCAGGAAGAGAAAACCTTCCCACACTCCTAAGTCTAATGCAACAGAGGCGAAGCCCCTTGACCCTTCTAAGGCTCCACAGCCCAAGAAGTCCATCACCATGAGAGAGAGATGCCTTGTCATCAAACGTGATGGCTCCCCCCTCACCTCTACTGCCATCCAGCTCAGAGACAGTATCAACACTGCCCTCTCAGCCACCTACGTTCAGACTGTGTCGTATGAAGGCAGCAATGTCACTCTCACTACCATGGATAATGTGAAGGCCTCCGCGCTTAACAGCAGGATCTCTTCCTTCCTCCACCTGATTCCTGGAACCACCACTGTCCATTTGGACACCACAGCCACGCACCACTTGGTCCATGGCATACCTACACATTACCCCCTGGCCACAATCGCCACTGAACTCACCACATTCAATACTGGGTGAGCCTGGACGCAGCAACCCAGATGGCCCACCTCTGATGACTCCAGGGCCGGCAAAGCGGCCTCGACCATAGTCATTTCAATCACCGGCTTAAAGGCATCCAACTTTGTCAACAAGAGACTTTCTGCCTTCTCCTCCACCTACAGGTCTGAACGTCGCCTTCGTTTCAACTCCATCACCCAGTGCTCAAACTGCCATCGGTTTGGCCATTATAGCACCAAGTGCTCCAACCCAGCAACCTGTCGCTGGTGCACTATCAGACATTCCATGGGGGATCACTCCTGCCTCACAGCCACCTGTCGTGTTTGCGTTCGCCCTTGCAGTCATCTTACTGTCAGGTGTGTCAATTGTGGAGGACCCCATGACCCCCACTCTACCATCTGCCTTTCCCGCCACCAGCCCCCTGGTTTAGACCCTGAGGAGGTGGAGGAGGAGGTCAGCAGGGTTGGCACTTAACTCAACTGGCGGGTTTGCTGGTTTTGTTGATTTCTTTACTTTTCAGCAGGCATCTTACTGCGCTATTCTAGGCTTGACATCAGGGCAGGTTTATTGTCCCAGGATGTTCTTTCATTTCTAGTTGGGAGTTTGAGTCCTTCCTACAGTCGGAGTCATTCTTTTGACGTCCGGTCCTTTTGTGACTAACCTGGCTGCCCCTGCTGGCTTGTGACGGGGATTTTCTTTGCTAGTTTTAGTTAGTCATCGTTGGCGATGCTTGCAGATATGTTCCTGCTGAGGTGATGTGGGTGGAGAGTTTTAAGTTTTGTTGTTTTTTTTTAATTGAGTTGGAATTAAGGCTTTTTGTATGCCATAGTGCGAGCTGCATGTACGTTTTTGAGCCAGAATCAATAAAGATATGATGAAAAAACAAAGTTAAAAAAATACCCCATCCAGGTATCGCCACTGAGCACACCACATTCAACACTAGGATAGCCCTCACACAGCAACCCAGATGGCTCACCTCTGATGACGACCGTGCCAGCAATGCGGACTCGACCATAGTCATCTCAATTACCGGCTTAAAGGCAACCCGCTGTGTCAACAAGAGACTATCTACCTTCTCCTCCTTCTTTAGGTCTGAACGTCGCCTTTGGTTCAACTCTTTCACCCGGTGCTCAAACTGCCACCAGTTTGGCCATCACAGTACCAAGTATTTTAACCCGGCAAGATGCTGCTGGTGCACCATCCGACATTCCACCGGAGATCACTCCTGCCCCACAGCTACCTGTCGTGTCCGCGGTCGCCCTTGCAGTCATCTTACTGTCAGGTGTGTCAATTGTGGATGATCCCATGACGCCCACTCTACCATCTCCCTTTCCCGCCTCCAGTGTCCTAGTGTGGACCCTGAGTAGGAGGAGGAGGTCAGTCTGGTTAGCACTTAACTCAGCTGGCGGTTTTGCTGGTTTTGTTTATTTCTTTACTTTTCAGCTGGCATCATACTGCGCTATTCAAGGCTTGACATCAGGGCAGGTTTATTGCCCCGTGATGTTTTTTCATTTCTAGTCCGCAGTTTGAGTCCTCCCTTGGCTTGGATTTTCTTTTCTGACGTTCGGTCCTTTTATGACTAACCTGGGTGCCCCTGCTGGTTTGTGACGAGGAGTTTCAATACTAGTTTTGTTGGTCATCGTTTGCGATGCTTGTGGATATGTTTCCACGTAGTTGATGGAGAGGTGTTAGGTTTTGATTTTTGTTGTTTTTTTTGTAACTGCGTTGGAATTAAGGCTTTTTGTATGCCATAGGGCGAGCTGCATGTATGTTTTTGAGCCAGAATCCATAAACATATGATACAAAATAAAGAAATAAAAGAAAGAAGATTCCCAATCCAGGTCTTCCTTGGCCGTCATACCACGTCTTGCTCGTTCCAGTTTGTGTTTCCGCCTTTGCTAGTTTCAATCAGAATCACCATAGCTTTCATTGTCGGAAGAACCACCTGAACTAACATCATCATCATCATCATCATTGTCGGGATGTCCTCGTCTGTTTGTTGGTCCGTCTGCTGGTCCCTCTCCGCTACCACCTGGTCTTCTTTTTTTTTTCCATCATATGTTTATTGATTCTAGCTCACAAACGTACATGCAGCTCGCACTATGGCATACAAAAGGCCGTAATTGCAACGCAATTACAAAGGAACCAACAAAATTCAAAACCTCAACACCCCTCGATCACCTTAGCAGAACCATATCTGCAAGCATCGCAAACGATGACTAACAAAACCAAGTGGTCAAAATCCCCGTCACCAACCAGCAGGGGCAGCCAGTTTAGCCACAAAGGGACCGAACGTCAGAAAAGTAAATCCCACCCAAGGCAGGACTCAAACTCCTGACTAGAAATGAAAGAACATCATGGGGCAATAAACCTGCCCTGATGTCAAGCCTAGATTAGTGCAGTAAGATGCCAGCTGAAAAATAAAGGAATAAACAAAACCAGCAAAACCGCCAGCTGAGTTAAGTGCCAACCATGCTGACCTCCTCCTCCACCTCCTCAGGGTCCAAACCAGGAGGCTGGGGGCGGGAAAGGCAGATACGAGAGTGGCCGTCGTGGGGTCCTCCACAATTGACACGCCTGACAGTAAGATGAATGCAAGGGCTACAGCGAACACGACAGGTGGCTGTGGGGCAGGAGTGATCCCCAGTGGAATGTCTCATGGTGCACCAGCGACAGTTTGCTGGGTTGGAGCACTGGTGCTGTGGTGGCCAAACCGGTGGCAGTTTGAGCACTGGGTGAATGAGTTAAAATGAAGGCGACGTTCTGACCTGAAAGTGGAGGAGACGGCAGAGAGTCTCTTGTTGACGAAGTTGGGTGCCATTGAGCCGGTGATGAAAATGACTATGGTCGAGGCCGCTTTACCGGCACGGGAGTCATCAAAGGTGAGCCATCTGGGTTGCTGTGTGAGGGCTAGCCCAGTATTAAATGTGGTGAGCTCAGTGGCGATGGTGGCCAGGGGGTATTGCGTAGGTATGCTATGGACCAAGAGGTGCGTGGCTCGGGTGTCCAAATGGATTGCAGTAGTTCCTGGAATCAGGTGGAGGAAGGAAGAGATCCTGCTGTTGAGCGCGGAGGCCTTCACATTATCCATGGTAGTGATAGTGACATTGCCGCCTTCAAGCGACACCGTCTGAACGTAGGTGGCTGAGAGAGCAGTGTTGATGCTGTCTCTGAGCTGGATGGCAGTAGAGGTGAGGGAGGAGCCCTCTCGTTTGATGACCAGGCGTCTCTCTCTCATGGTGATAGACTTCTTCGGCTGTGGAGCCTTGGAAGGGTCAAGGGGTTTCGCCTCTGTTGCAGCAGGCTTAGGAGTGTGGGAAGGTTTTCTCTTCCTGCCTTTCCTCACGACAGTGGCCCAGGTGGGAGGGCCAGAGGAGGGAACATGTGCAGCTGGTGCAGGCGGCGGGGGGGACGGTGGGTGGCTTAGGGGGAGTCCCTTGGGCCAGAGGTGGTTGTGGTAGTGAGGGAGCTGTGGTGGGGGTGACAGGGCGGTAGGGGTCCGTGATGTGAAGGACCTCTATTTCCTCGCGAAGAGAAATGAGCTCCTGGGTGACCGAGTCCAGGGCCCTCCTGTATGCGGTATTGGTTTGACGAAACAGCTGTAGTAGAATGGTAACCTCAGGTGGGGTTTCGAATTCTGGTATTTGTAGTTCCATGGCACACTTCACA